>CM073137.1:15063352-15360852 GCA_037039145.1 Fundulus diaphanus | reverse complement strand
TACCTCTATATTTCAAGTTAACTCAAAACTGTTCTTGTTGAACAACTTTGCATTGCTACATGCAAAGTTAATCATTTTTAACTTTTAAAAAATTTGTTTTAAAATCAGAATTTAGACTTCTTTTTTAATAAACTTTCCCAGTGAAATAACTTGTTTTAAATTCAGGTTGTCATACATTTGAATTTTAAAAATCTGCTTTTTTGGGAGATTTTGTTGCCCTGTGAAGTACAAAGTCCACATTCTTACTCGCACACCACAGAAAAACAAGAGTAAGTGAAATAGCCACTTATGCTTGTCTTCAATGGTTTTCTTCTATTTTAGGTGCCAGGACAGAACAGCTCCATCAGTGTACAAGTAGGTGGACTTACTTTTTTCTGGATATTTTGGACTTTTTTCTTGTTTTAGGGACCAGAGAAAAGGTTGGATACTTTTTGAGACATACAGACTAACATAATTATTTTTTACATTTCTGGATTGTTGCAAGAATAATTGCTAGAAGACCACAGTAGGTTGATTTATGACCAGTAATGCATAACAGAAAAGTGATTGTGTTTTTATTCCCCGTTTTTTTTTTTAGCAATGATACCTGGACTCCAAGTGAAAACAATTGAGTCTAGAATTTTAGGGTTGTATTAATTTGTAATTAGTTTTAAAATAAAATCTGGAGTGATTAAACACGAATTGTGGAGAGATTCTGGCAGCTTGTTTAAAGGTCAGAAGATCAGATTCTGGGAAGAAGGCCACTGAAAAACTGTATAGGGGGAAATGCTGCCATCTGTTGGTCTTTTAAGTGTTTTCTTCTTTCTTTTTTTAGAAGTCTGAACCAACAAAGGCTTCCCGCGTAAATGTAGGTAGACTTAGCATTTATAAAGTGATCACTGAGATAATTATCCTGACATTTGTTATGCTGTAGGAGGAAATCAGACAGTATTAAGATACAAAATTGCATTATTATAAAGTGATTGTCTGTGTTTTTACCTTTAAGTGGAAAGGGACCTGGTATCCAATCGATAACACTCTTGGGTTCCCTAAAGGGCCAGATAATCAAAACGCCCTGAACAACAAAAAGGTAATAAACAACATTTGCTCAAATAAAGATGTCAGAAATCTACTCTGATGATGTCAAAGCAAATTGGCCCCCAGTTGTAACCCTCCAAGACCACGACGATTTGAATCACACCTTCTCACGTGCAATTAAGTACGATATGGAAACCGAACAAGGCTGAAGAAAGGTTGAACAGTATCATGAAAAAACAAACAAAAAACTAAGTGTAAATACAAACATGGACGTCTTCCAGTGCTGTCTATGTGTCATGGTCATTATTTTTAAATATTGAACATTTGTTGACGTTTGTGTGGCGCCCTCTTCATGTTGAATGAGTGTACTACATTTACATTTTTAATCAGTATTGCTATTGGCACAAGAGATATTGTGACGTCACTCCCCAGGTTTTTTTTTTTCTAAGCTTGAGGGTGGACGATTGAGTTGTGCGCTACGCGTGTTGTGGGAAAAGTGTGTTGTTTCGCCGCTTCTCTGGGTTTATTCCCGCGGTGGAGCGTTGCACGGTGCAGCTTGAAGGGTGCCGTACTTCAGGCTAATAACAGCTAGTGTTAGCATTAATGTTTGTGAGGTTTTTAGCTGCACTGACGCGCGTTCAAGAGCATTACTGGCTTTTCTACGTTTCTCTCAAAAAAACCTTGTCATACTGACCATTATGCTCATAAAAAAATGAGCGTAACAGTCTAATTTCAGCGTAACTTTGCCAACTTTCAGCGTAACGGTCCATTACGCTGTATTAACGCATCTCAATCTGTAGTGATTTGGCGTTTGAATAGTGAGCTTTGCGATCTATATTTTCAGGGTAAAGATTTATCACCCTAGCATTCACTTAGTTTATTAAGCATTTATTTACCTTGTTTTAGTAGCTCATGTGGGGGGGGGTTCCTTTTTCTTTTGGAAATTGTGAGAATACAGTCAGAATATTACGAGGATAAAATTGTCAATTTACTAGTTACTAATAACATCAGAAGAATTCTCACAAAAAAGTCCACGAAATAGTACAACTTTTTAGAATATCAGCATCAAAATATTTCGTGACCCCCCATTTTGGGAACCCCTGGGATGGTCGCATGTGCATCCCTAATCTAAATTTACAAATCAGATTGAAAGTCAAATATCTTTCTAAGCTAATTAAGCATTATCTGTTGCAATTGCAGACCCAGAAACGCAGCGTAGCCTTCCATGGAACCAGACCCCGACGAAGGGTAGGTAAAAAAAGAAAAGATGACAGCAGGATAAATTTTGTTTGATCATCATATTTTATGTGGAGAGTAAATTAGAGTTCATTGTTAAGCTCTGGACCTAACAGTGTTTAACACTTTAGGCCAGCCCACACGCTAGTAACTGGAACCCTCTTCACACTGGATTTGAGTTTGAAGATGAAGATGAAAACCAGGTAAGAAACAGCTACTCCCGCACTCCTTTACATCTGTGATTCAAAAACTAGTTTTACTAAATTTGCTTCACATTTCTAAGTTTAAATATTTAGAAATTAAGGCCGTCTGTTTGCAAACTACCAAGTAAACCATTTCATCTCACGACGCCTGATTTTTCTTTAAATTAAATTTTCAGCTGAATGCGTCCGACACCACAACCAACTCATCCACTGTAAGTAGATACACATAATTATATATAGAAATAACAGATGCCTTAAGTCTTTCACACACAGTATCTGCAAAGGTTGTTTTTACATTCCTAAATTGCAAGGATCAGTTGTGGTTTATGGCATATGGTTGTAGGCTACTGACTAGGGCTGGGGATTGTTAAGATTCTCACAATTGGTTTCTTTGGCTCACAATTCAATATAGATTTATTTTGCAATATGTAGAAGTACACAATTAATCTGTTGTTATATTTTAGATTTTTCTTTATTTATATTTTGTCAAGGCTGTCTGTTTGCAAACTACCAAGTAAATCATTTCATCTCATGACGCCTGACTTTTCTTTAAATTAAAATTTCAGCTGAATGCTACAGATGCAGTGGCACTGAATGACACCACAACCAACTCATCCACTGTAAGTAGATACATACAATTATACTGTTTCAGCATTTTTGAGGATGGAAGAATATTTGAGATTCCAGCTAAACGTTAGTCCTAAATTAAATTACAACATTTTAAAGGGAATAAAATGGAGAATAATCCTTAATTGTCAACTGTTATGCAAGGGATCTATGATCACCTTTTTAAACCTGAATTTGGTTTTCTGGAAATCGAGCCAAAAAAGTGCCATCTTCACAGTTAAAACAATGAACATCTGAAATATGTTTTTGGGAAAAGTGTGTGTCCATTTTAATACAAGGTGCTCTAGGGCAAAATGTGTCAAACAGTGCAGACCTTTTTATTCTGCTCTAGTTTTAACGTTTCTTACTTTCTTTCAAAACGTGGTTTTTAGATTTTTCTTTTCCTTCTTTCCTGATGAAAATCGAGCTATAAAACAAACCCAAAATAGATTTAATTTACAGAATATTGAGGGAGGTGATAGATGTGTTTTGTTGGCACAGGCACACTCATGGAGGATTTCAGGCAGGCAGGGACCATGGAGAGCTGCAGGGAGATCTTAAAGATGACCAGAAAAACGTGTAATTGTAATAGCAATTTTATTCCTATTGAAAACAGTCTTTTACAGTTTTTTAATCTCAAAATGACCCAAAGGTCATCAATATAATTTTTAACGGAAAATATCAGAATCTTGCTCCAGTGATTTTTTTAATATTTCCAGAACCATTTTGGACATTTAATGTCAAAAAGACAAATTGGAAAATATAATAATTATGATATTTATTTTATTGCAACATACATTTCAATGAAATTCATCCTCAATTTTCTATCTGGGAAATCCATTTTATGTGGCATTCAAGCAACCAGATCAATAACTGGTTGCTGCAGCTCAGAATCAGATACTCATAGTCGCAGCTAAATCTAAAGGTAAATATTTTTCAACTCAAATGACATCTGGTTCCAGTTTCAGGTCCCCGGTACCTGAAACAAATTTGCATTTGGTATTTAGATCTTATATTTCCTGTTTTTATACAGGGATGTGAACTTTGAAAGCTAAAATTCAAAACATTTTGTAATTAAAACTTTTCATCTCAGACAAGAAATTCCATCATGCACGTCTTTTACATTCCTTCTCGACATTTTTAGTCAAATTGATTACTGCAACGGTGTTTTCACAGGTCTGCCTAAAAAGTGGATCAGACAGCTGCTGCCTGTGTCCTCACTAAGACCAAGAAAGTAGAGCACATCACCCCAGTTCTAAAGTATTTACACTGGCTCCCTGGATCTCAGAGAATAGACTTTAAAATACTTCTGTTAGTTTATAAATCTCTGAATGGCTTAGCACCTAAATACATCTGACTTGTTATCAGTGAATCAACCATCCAGACCACTAAGGTCTTCTGGCTCCAGCCTGCTCTGCATACCCAGAACCAGAACCAGACATGGAGAAGCAGCATTTAGTTCCTATGCTCCACTTATCTGGAACAAACTTCCAGAAAACTGTAAAGGCACGGAAAGCCTGAGTTCCTTTAAATCAAGATTAAAAACACATTTGTTTAGGATTGCCTTCAACTGTTCTAGTTAACTGAAACACCACTAGTGTTTTTTTTTTTTTGTTTTTTTTTTTATGTTCTATTTTCTATCTACATTTTATTCCTACTTGCTTTTATTCTGTTTTATTTTGCTATATTTTAATCATGTAAAGCACTTTGCATTGTCTTTGTACTGAATTGTGCTATATAAATAAATTTGCCTTGCCTTGCCTTAAAGCCAAAAACAGAAATAAGAAAAGCTGTGATATCAGAGGAACATATTTGATCGTTTTCTAGTTGTACGTTTAGTGTTCAAGATCCGTCTCTGAGTCGTGGAAGGCTAAAAGATGAACTGAACCTAAACTGAATTTAGTCAGAAACTCTGATCCCTATCATTTAAAAATGTCCTCCAAGTCTAGCTTTAGGGAAGAAAAACTTAAGAAAACATAAAATATAAATAACAGATGCCTTAAGTCTTTCACACACAGTTTCTGCAAAGTTTGTTTTTACATTCCTAAATTGCAAGGATCAGTTGTGGTTTATGGCATATGGTTGTAGGCTACTGACTAGGGCTGGGGATTGTTAAGAATCTCACAATTTGATACGATTTTGATTCTTTGGCTCACAATATCAATATTGATTTATTTTGTAATATGTAGAAGTACACAATTAATCTGTGGTTATATTTTAGATTTTTCTTTATTTATATTTTGTGAATATGAACTGCCTTAGTATACCAGTGCATGTATTTATATTTTTGAGCAATTAAATATCAATATGGAGTACAAAAGTGAAAACATGACGGTACTGTATTAACACTGAATTAAAGTGGATGTAAACCTAAATTATTTTCCTTTTCTCTTAGAATCTGGGATAATTCTCATAATTTCTAAACAATAATCTGAAAATAAAGCACTAGCGCAGTAACACTTGTGATGAATATAGAGAGCAAAAACTTTAATAAGTATTACACTAGCTACTCAGGGCTGGACTGGCTGGAAAGTGTCCTGGGAGTATAGGGTGGAAAAGTTGGGACAATTCCAACAACCTCTGACTGACGGGCCTCAAAAAGAAAATGTATAAAATTATAGGAGGTTTTGGGATGATTAAGATTTTTTTTTCATGGGGCCCAACATTTTTGATGACTCCCCTGCCTGGGAGTTCCTGACAGACTGCCTCACTATCAACTGCTTGGTTGAAGTTTTATTGAAAAACATAAGTATATATATATATATATATATTACAGCTAATGTGAATATTTTAATTGTAAGATGGCCAATATAATATAAAATATATTTTTTATAGTTTATTATAAAAAGCCACATCTGGCTTAAGTTCATTGTTAGTAGAAGCCAGAAATGTTAAAATGTGTTGCTGAATTTTCCTGGAGAGCTTTTTTTTCCACTTCAGTTTTTAGGTGAAAATGTTTTTAGCTCGTAGCATCAGTGATTGACAGGTATTGCTCTGCAGAGGAATGACATGACAAGCTAGAGCCACAGCACCAGGCATCTCTCTATTAAATGCAAGAGACAAACTGGGCTTTTCGATTCATGACTGCTAAGTTATAAGCACCACCAGGGGTTCCATAAAAAAACCCAGTAGTCCCAGTCTATTACTGTTTTAACATTGCTGTAAAATAGTTGACTTTATTTCCATTTACGTTGTCCAGCTTTCGCCCATACAACGTGAATCACTCAAAACTGTCGCTTATGAATTCAAAGGCCTGGGGAACTAATCAATTCAGATGATTTAATAATTCGACACTGAATATTGAATTAGTGAAAGATTCATTGCAATGCATTGATGAATCGATGCTTTTACCTACTCCTACTACTGACTGATGTAAAGTCTGTTATCTAGCGTCAGTTTCAAACGTTTATATTGTATATATTGCAATTTTAGACCAATGAAGGAGATGCTCAGACTGAAAGAAGCAAACGAGATACAGAAGAGGTAGGTGAAAAAGTGTCAAAGTGATTTTTCATAAACTTTAAAATCAAACGATTAACAGTTTTAGACTACTTGCATAGCTATCCAGGAGTGGTTGGATTAGCATTGCTGTATGCTGTGTGAATCATATTTTATGTAGAGACTGAGGTAGAGTTGACTGTAGACTCCTGTAACCATCTTCAATATTTCATCTAAACCAGCCTAAGCCCTTTAACATCTGGCATGGTCTAGCTGGTCCTGGTTTTAAACCGAAGGAAAATGACAGCCAGGTAAGAAACTATTTCTGTCTCTTAATTTAATATTTTTGTGAGTTAAAAAAATGGGAAATTAAATGAGAAATATCAAAAGCCAAACTCACTCAATATTTGTTTGAAACCACATTTGCATTTGTTATTTAGATCTTAAATTTTCAGTTTTTATGCAGAGATGTGAATTTAGCTTTTACCAAGTTATCCTTTTTAGACATGGACTGAAAGTGAAAAATGAATTATCCCATCATCAGAGAAATTCCTATCAGAGGAAAACACTTTATCTTTTTAAATTAAATTTTTAGTTGAATGGGACAGACGTAGACCCACAGAACGGGTCCAACAACACCACCAGCTCATCAACTGTAAGTAGACACAGATAATAATTGTACTTTTTCAACATTTTTGGATTTATAATAAACGACACAAAACCTTCCAACTACAAAGTCTTTGCATTACTTGCTTCTCACTCAAATTTTCTTACTTTATTTGTTTTTCTGTTGATTAGTATAAACTGTTACAGCTATCCCTGTTTTGAAGATTTGTTTTACCCTCCTTCTCTTACCCAATGACAATTGAGCTGTAAAACAGTACGGAGAAATAGACTGGGATGTGTTGGAGTTTCAGACCGTATAACCAAGTAATCCCTTTTTTATTTTTACTTAATTGAGTAGTGACTCTATTACATTTGCCTTAAAACAAATTACTCCTGTATTGTTGCTTTGCAGCGTAACCTAAAGATGCAAATCTAACTTTCTGAGGCATTTTGATTCTGCTCAAGTTTTAACGTTTCTTAATTTTTCTTTCAATACTTGGTATTTAGATTTTCATTTATTTCTTGTCTTTTCTTTCCTAATCAAAATCAAGCTGTAAAACAACCCAAAAAAATGTCCTTTACAGAGAAATAGACTGGAAATTTTTTTTGTTTGAGTTTTATATATCCAAGAAATCCTTTTTTTTATTTTATTTAGCTCAGTAGTCTACAGTATAATCACTCTTGGAATATTTTACCATCTTCTCTGAGGTCTCAAATCCACATTCTTGCAAACAAACCAATTTTTAAGTAGCAGAACAAAAGAATCCTTTCAGTGCCATTAACTTAGTTACTTTCCTAAACTACTAAAATACTTTTCTACACTTTTCTTTATGTTTCACTGTTGTGTCTAATTTTAGGAGAAAAGAAAATGAAGGACAACCATGTTACTGTAGGCAGACTTGATCTTTATAAAGTGTTGATATCTCTGGATATGTTAGCAAACATTGATTAAAACACAGTCATGGGAAGATTAATTAATGACCATCCTTTTATTTAATAAATGGCTGAGCCCAAGTCTGTTTCTCAGTAAAATGTCCCCGGATGTTTTTAGTCCTACTTACAAAGGAGTTAAAATGAATTCAATAAAGTCGTGGCCATTAGAAGAAAGGTACTCTGTTATGTCTACGACATTTTTCCATTAAAGAAGACAGCAAAAGTTATAAAAAGTGTTTCAGTGCATCAGCTTCATTTCCTGGAGGGCTAAATTTGTACCAATCGTGAACTGTCAGTTTCAGGTCTCCAGTACAGCCAAACCTAGAACCAGAGCCAAACCGACGGTAGGTAAAAACACTCACTAACAGGACAGAACGTTATTGACAGACTTCACCATTACCTGTTTAGATATGTATTCATGCGTCCTATGCCATGTAGAGACTGAGGTACTGTTACCTGTTCTGTAACTAACATCATCTACACCCCAGCAGAAACCAAGTAGCGTCAGGCATCCTCCAAAGGTGATTTGCTGGTTTTGAAGCAAATAAAAATGACAGCCAGGTTAGAAACAAGTTTCTGTCTCTTAATTATATATTTTCGCAAGCTATAAACATGAGGAATTAAATGAAAAATATACTAAATTAGTATTTGAGAGCTGTATCTTGGAAACTGTCAGGAGTGAATAAATCCTGTTTTCATGTTTTTTGTCAACATAAAATGGAAACTAAGGTTAAAAGATGAGCTGGACCTAAACTGAATTTGGTCAGAGACTCTGACCATCATTTAGAAATGCCCTCCAAATCTAGCTTTAGGGAAGAAAAATATAAAGACACAGATAATATAAATAAAGGATGCCTCAAGACTTTCACAGTTTCTGTAAAGTTTATTTTTACATCCCTAAATTGTAAGGATCAGTTGTGGGATACAGCATATGGTTATAGGCTACTGACTGTGATATAATGTCTAATGGCATCTATATCAGTTTCAAACGTTAAGTGATACCGCATCTATTGCCATTTCAGACCAATGAAGGAGATGCTCAGACTGAAAGAAGCAAATGAGATACAGAAGAGGTAGGTGAAAAAAGAAATGACAGAATGAAGTGATTTTTCATCACCTTCAGAATGTAGGATCCAAACAATGAACAGTTTTAGACTATTTACATAGCTATCCCTGATTGTTTTGGATTAGCCTTACTGTATGCTGTGTGACTCATGTTTTATATAGAGACTGAGGAAAAGTTGACTGTAGAGTTATGTAACCATGTTTAAGGCTCCATCTAAATTAGCCCATTAACATCTTGTATCCTCTAAAGAATCGTCCTAGTTTCTCATCAGAAGGAACCGTTTCCCCAGCTGTCATTTATATCTCAGAATAGAAAATGAATGTTAAAATCTCTTTGATGGGAAATGAGCAAGTATCCTTTTTTTCTGTTGCAGAAATAGCAGAAGTAATGGAAGATGCACAGCTGAGGTCTCATGGAAACATGTCCAGGAACACAAACTAGACCACGAATCTAGACTCTGTAGATGATACAATCATCACAAAATAAAATATAAACATCTCTTGTGAAACAGGATTTATTTGTTTTAAATGCATTGCAAAAGTTCATGCCAAAGGGTATAAGGCATGGGTGTGACAAAAAAAAGGTCCAGATCAAAGGTTAAACTGTTTTGGTAAAAATAATTAAATTTGTCGTTCAGTCAAAAATATTGATACAGAAAGAAAAAAGAATGTTTCTCAAGACGTCTTATCTAGATGTCAAACATGTTGGTAAAACTTAGTATTGATAAAAGTCAACTACACAAATATTTGTCTTGCAGATTTAAAATTTAAAATGAAAATATTTAATCTCAGAGGACGCCACTACTCAACCTCAGGGTTCTCGCCAGGATTTCTTTTCAGCGTAATGGTAAATATGTCAGATGGTGAACAATTCTAATAATTATGCTTTCATTTTTATCACTGTACATAATTAAAAAATATTTTTCAGTATTGTAACACTGTTAAAACAACAATAAAGTTTAAAATATTTAATTCACCTATTCACCATCTT
Organism: Fundulus diaphanus; assembly: GCA_037039145.1. NCBI lineage: Eukaryota > Metazoa > Chordata > Actinopteri > Cyprinodontiformes > Fundulidae > Fundulus > Fundulus diaphanus. The sequence goes on along the minus strand of CM073137.1, from coordinate 15,350,757 downwards.
AGTTTTTTCCTACATGATGGATTTAATGCGCATATACAACATCTTAACACCTTGAAAGGAGAAATTAAGGTGAAAACATTTGTCTGTTGGAATACCTGCAATGAGAAGTGAGAGAGCGACAGATTTCTGACATTTATAAGAATTCACTCGTATGGAGAGTCTGAGCCCCATGGCTCAGCAAACTATCTGGTAATGATCATTAATGATAATGATGTCAACCAACCATCTTAAACAACAAACGGTCTAACCTACAAGGATCAAGATTAACTCACCAGAAATAAGGAAGTAATGGTCATCTCACCGAAGGGCGGTCTGAAAGCCTCACCCATGGATTTTACCTCAGTAAGATAAGTTTTTCACAAAACATCTTAAGCCATAAGAGAGATCGTAAAGTGAACAAATGTTAAGAGTAGTAAGGAGGACTTTTAGCGAGTCTCAGAGTGTCTGAAGCAGGGAAGATGGTGGAAACAGAGCGAGCTGACTGGCTGATCCACCACCTAAACAGTGGAGGAAATGAGCCCATGAACTTCTTTAACAATCATACAATTATTAATATGTAGATAAGATAAAGTATTTGCATCCCCATAGAGGGAAATTAGTTTTACAATGACCGAGAGGTGCAAACGCACTGCAAGTACATGAATGCGCTGCAAACACAGAAAGTACTCCAAACACAAAACAGAGGCCAGTAGATGCCAGCCTCAGTAGAAAGAAATAAGACCACAGTGGATTTGGGAGATTTTTTACACGTGATCCCCCTGAGGAGCAGAAGAGCGAGGTAAGACGATCTTGCACACGCAGTCATTCAAAAAACTTGGGGAAACGTCCGGAAAAAATTGGCAACTCTACCTTTAAGTGCTGGTGTAACTCGTAGGGCTTTCTTCAACGAGTTGTTGTAGATGGTGATGGCTGTCAGGGCTCCTGATACAACCTTTCTGTTCGAAAAAATAAAAAGAGCTCAAAATTGTTGCTTATTCTGTTACATTTAAGCCATAATTAAAACATTGTGCAAGTCCAGCCTTGGCGCTCGGAAGACACCAACTCATACTCTACTGCTTTGTTTACTATTTTGTGTTGTTTAGCAAAGATGGAAGTACTTTGTGTTTTTTTTAGGTGAATTTGATAACCGCATATCAGAGTGGTTCTATACTGAATAAAGCCAAGTGCATATACACACACATTATGATCAGATTAATTGATTGAGTGGCCATATGAATGGTACAATCCAGTTATTTAATCTGAATACATTTTAATCCGATCATGAAATGTTGTGGATGTAAACATAGCTTCTGTTGTTGCTCTGTTACAGTCTAATAAAGAGGATGCTCAGGGCTATCCATAATTTTCTTCATCTTATGAAGAATCCTTCCTTGTGCAGTCATCACCGAGAGTTCTAGAAGGGTCTGTTCTGGTTTATGAAGAGACTGTGAAAGTCTTTTGTTAGCAGACAGCATGACCTCTGTCTTAGCATTTATAGGACCAGTCTCAGATGAAGAAAATCAGCATGAACAAAGTCAAAAGCAGACTGCAGACACTTAACAGGGTTCCTACAGCATAAGGCAAGTTAAATTCAAGACTTTTTAAGACTTTTAATGCCACTTGAAATAAAAAGTTAAGACCAACTTCATAATAAACACAAGATAAAAAAACTGCTTGCGACAACTTTACCCAAATGTTTATTTTAACATAAACCATTAGTTTCTGGTCCAGTAGAATGTTTCAAATTTTGAAAAACTTTCCATACAGGAAGAAACCTAAAAGCACATCAATGGCAGATATATTTTTTAACAACTATTGAACTGAGTTCATGAACTTTGTTTTATTCCCTAGTGAAATAAACAAATAAATCAGTTTTAAAAACAACAACATAATAAGTGCTAACTCCTTTTGGCTGCTATGGCATGGTACTGCAGGCTTTCTTCAGTTCCTTCTCCACCTGTTGCAATTTTGCCATTTTGTCTTTATATCGCTTTCTTTGTGTGTTTGATTTGGTGATAAGTTGTGCCATCACAGTGCCAGCCGTTCTCTCGTCACTGTGTCACCGTGTTTAAAGTCCACAATACCTCTGCTTTCGTACCGCCAAACATCGTGCAGAGATTTGTTGCCATCTCACAGCCATCTCCGACATCACTGTCGTTGATGACGGAGATGGCTGTGGAGGCATTGCAGAGATGAGGGTGGAACAGAACTGAGAAATACCTGATATTTCTGGGTAACTTGATTTGGACGCTTTGTGTTTCACCCTTTGCATGTGTGACTCCACTGCCTTGATTCCCATCGTGCCGAGATTGAATGATTTCTTGCACAAAGTACACCGTGCCTCATATACATTCCCTGGTACTGGTTTTAGCCATGCAGAAAACTCTTGGCTGGATAGCCAAATTCGTTGAATTTACACTTCCCCATTGTCATGGTTTAGTTTTGATTCAGCTTTTGTTTACCATTAGTTTTCAGTTTTTCCTCCTTGTTTGGGTTTTAGTTATGATTTGACTTTATTTATTGTTAGTTTTCAGTTCCCCTTCTCACGCAGCCTTCACTTCACTCCCCTTGATGTCAGTCACACCTGTGGGTAGTTAATCAGTCAGACTCATTTCACCTGCCAGCTTCCTTATTTAAGCCTCCCCCTTTTCTCACTTCCCTGCCGGTCCGTCATCTATCAACACCTTCTCCATGTCTGTCTGCCTGTTCACCTTTGGAACCCTGCCACCTCTGCTTTCTCCTCAAGGTTTGCTTCTCCGTAAATCCTGCTGCCTTGCTCTGGTTCCCTCTGCTAGACTGAAGGGCCTGCTGCCGAGCTCTGGTTAGCTCTCTGCCGAACTGTGGACTCGAATCCTGTTGCCTTGCTCTGGTTCCCCTCTGCTAGACCGAAGGGCCTGCTGTCGAGCTCTGGTTGGCTCTCTGCTGAGCTGTGGACTCTGCTGCCTGTCTCTGGCTCCAGGAACTCTCCCCCCGGGCTTTCAGCTCCTGCCGTCACCTACACCAGGGGTTTTCAAATTCATTGAATGTGAGCCTCCCCTTGGAATAGGTAAAGATAACCCCCCCCCAACCACAAACCTACCACACACAGGTCCCTGCATTAAATGCATCTTTCTTTTGTGTTCCTGGAAGGCTGTGTTTCAAAAACAATTGATAGACCAACACATGTTTTTTTATTGTATTTCTTTTAACAAAGTACATTCATAAAAAAGGCCTATTCATAAAATATCCATCCAAATATTTCCATATTACATGCTACTTTTACTGAAACATCACGGACAGAGGGCTTAGTTTTGAAATTGAAGGTTCCGCCTTTGTCCGAGGCCTCCGAGGGATTGGTTCCGCCTCCGTCCGAGACCTCCGAGGGATTTGTTCCGCCTCCGTCCGAGGCCTCCGAGGGATTTGTTCCGCCTCCGTCCGAGGCCTCCGAGGGATTTGTTCCGCCTCCGTCCGAGGCCTCCGAGGGATTTGTTCCGCCTCCGTCCGAGGCCTCCGAGGGATTTGTTCCGCCTCCGTCCGAGACCTCCGAGGGATTTGTTCCGCCTCCGTCCGAGGCCTCCGAGGGATTTGTTCCGCCCCCGTCCGAGGCCACCGAGGAAATTGCCCCACCTCAGTCCGAAGTCGCCGAGGGAGTTGCTCCGCGTCAGCCCGAAGTCGCCGAGGGAGTTGCTCCGCGTCAGCCCGAAGTCGCCGGCTGCGACGCCCATCTCTGTTTCTGTTCGGCCGGGGCCGCCGTTTGCGGTGCCCGATCCAGACTTTTGTATTCGGCCGGGTCCGCCGATTGCAGTCCCCGAGCTACTTAACTCCGCCTCGCCGGGGTCGTCCTCCACGACGCTCCCCTCAGACTTTCCTGTTTTGCCAGAGCCGCAGATTGCGGTCTCCGCGTCTCCAGACTCTGCCTCGTCGCGGCCGTCCGCCACGACGTCCATCTGGGACTTTCCTGCTCGGCCAGATCCGCCGACCGCGGCATCTGGGCCGCCTGGTTCTGCCTCGTCCAGGACGACCTCCACGAGGACTCTTTTGGCTTAGCAGCCGTCTTTGCCTGCGCCCTTAAGGCCAGTGCTTGTTGTTTATTTTTTTTTCGAGCTCTGCCTTAGTTTTGAGTTATGTAGAATTCCTCAGTTTTAGAGTTATTTAGGGGGTTCTTTGTTTGCCTTAGAGTTCTTTAGTCTCTGTTTTGCTTTTGTCTTTCCTGCTCTGTTTTAGGATTCTAGATTTTGCCTTTAGTTTTCCAGTTTTTGCTTTAGCTTTCTAGTTTTGCTTTAGCATTCTAGTTTTTTACCTTAGTTTTCTAGTTTTTGCCTTTTGTTTTCTTATTTTAGCTTTAGTTCTCTAGATTTTACGTTAGTATACTTGTTCCTGCCCTAGTTTTCTAGTTTTGTTTTAATTTTCTAGTTTTGCTTTAGTATTATAGTTTTGCTTTAGTGTTTCGTTCCTTCCCTAGTTTTCTAGCCTTGCTTTGATTTTCTAGTTTTTGCTTTAGTTTTGCTTTGGTGTTGTTATCCCTGCCCTAGTTTTCTAGTTTTTGCTTTATTTTTTAGTTCATGCCTGAGTTTTCTAGTTTTTGCCTTTGTTTTCTAGTTCTTGGTTTGGTTCTTTATTTTTGTCTTGCACTCTATGGGTTCCTGCGCTCTATGGGTTCCTGTGCTCAAACAGTGCAGACCTTTTTATTCTGCTCAAGTTTTAATGTTTCTTACTTTTTTCAAAACGTGGTTTTTAGATTTTTCTTTTTCTTCTTTCCTGATGAAAATCGAGCTATAAAACAAACCCAAAATAGATTTCATTTACAGAATGTTGAGGGATGTGTTATTTTGGCACAGGCACAATAGTGGAGGATTTCAGGCAGGCAGGGACCATGAGGAGCTGCAGGGATGACCGTGTAATTGTAATAGCAATTTTATTCCTATTGCAAACAGTCTTTTACAGTTTTTTAATCTCAAAATGACCCAAATGTCATCAATATAATTTTTAACGAAAAATATCAGAATCTTGCTCCAATTATTTTTTTATGATATTTCCAGAACCATTTTGGACATTTAATGTTAAAAAGACAAATTGGAAAATATAGTCTCTGGGATTTGAACCCAGAACCTTGCAGCCTATCCAGGACACAAGTGCCTTATTCTCTAGCCATATTGAACATAAATATTGAACAGGCTTCAGAAGAACTAACTAAATATTACTCAACACAATTAAAAAAGGCAAAGTAAAACCAAGACATCAGGTGTGACTTAAGAGTTCAGCACTGTTCTGTAAACCGACTTGTTTAGTTGAGGGATCTGTTAAAATTATGCTGTTTCTGTTGCGCTTCTGACAATTTTCTGTCTGGGATATCCAGTTCATGTGACATTCAAGCAACCAGATCAATAACTGGTTGCGGCAGCTCAGAATCCGATACTCATAGTCACAGATCTTATATTTCCTGTTTTTATACAGGGATGTGAACTTTGAAAGATAAAATTCAAAACATTTTGTAATGAAAACTTTGCAACTGAGACAAGAAATCCCATCATGCACCTCTTTACATTCCTTCTCGACATTAAAGCCAAAAACATAAAAGAGAAAAGCTGTGATATCAGAGGAACATATTTGATCGTTTTCTAGTTGTACGTTTAGTGTTTGAGACCCGTCTCTGAGTCGTGGAAGGCTAAAAGATGAACTGAACCTAAACTGAATTTAGTTAGAAACTCTGATCCCTATCATTTAAAAATGTCCTCCAAGTCTAGCTTTAGGGAAGAAAAACATAAAAAAAACATAAAATAGAAATAACGGATGCCTTAAGTCTTTCACACACAGTTTCTGCAAAGTTTGTTTTTACATTCCTAAATTGCAAGGATCAGTTGTGGTTTATGGCATATGGTTGTAGGCTACTGACTAGGGCTGGGGATTGTTAAGAATCTCACAATTTGATATGATTTTGATTCTTTGGCTCACAATTCAATATTGATTTATTTTGTAATATGTAGAAGTACACAATTAATCTGTGGTTATATTTTAGATTTTTCTTTATTTATATTTTGTGAATATGAACTGCCATAGTATACCAGTGCATGTATTTATATTTTTGAGCCATTAAATATCAATATGGAGTTACAAAAGCTTTTTCCCTGTAGCCATTAGACTGTTGAACTGCTGAAGCCACAAAAATGGTCCCTGTACCACATTCTTATATTTGCACATTTGCATACTTGCACATTGCACAATTTGCACATAAGCCATCAGTTGACAGCCACTAAATGGACTCTGTACAACATTCGTATATTTGCACATTCCATCATTGCATCCTTATCTAGCAGTACAAATGCTGCCGAACTCTCAGTTACCACTGTCGATTTCTCCTGCACTGTTTACATTGTTTACATTTCAATTGTTTACTAGGAAATCACTGCTGCACCTTATCCTGTAATTCACTGCTATTTATTGTAACTTTTCAAGCTGTATGCGAAGCGAAATTTCGTTCTGTATGCAAAATGACAAATAAAGTTGTCTAAGTCTAAGTCTAAGTACAAAAGTGAAAACATGACGGTACTGTAATAACACTGAAGTAAAGTGGAAGTAAACCTAAATTATTCTCCTTTTCTCTTAGAATCTAGGATAATTCTCATAATTTCTGAACAATAATCTGAAAATAAAGCACTAGCGCAGTAACACTTGTGATGAATATGGAGAGCAAAAACTTTAAAGTATTACACTAGCTACTCAGGGCTGGACTGGCTGGAAAGTGTCCTGGGAGTATAGGGTGGAAAAGTTGGGACAATTCCAACAACCTCTGACTGACGGGCCTCAAAAAGAAAATTTATAAAATTATAGGAGGTTTTGGGATGATTAAGATTTTTTTTCATGGGGCCCAACATTTTTGACGACTCCCCTGCCTGGGAGTTCCTGACAGACTGCCTCACTATCAACTGCTTGGTTGAGGTTTTATTGAAAAACATAAGTATATATCAATTACAGCTAATGTGATTATTTTAATTGTAAGATGGCCAATATAATATAAAATATATTTTTTATAGTTTATTATAAAAAGCCACTTGTTTAAAGTTGTTCTATTCAGCTGTGTTTCACAGTTAATACAGTGGTTTTTAAGTACTTCAGAAATTGTTCATGTTCAATATTTGGGATCAACACAACGTGTCTGATATTTATTAAACAATTGTCGTCTTAAAGTTGTATATTCTAAAGCACTAACATTATTTAGTATATTTAACAAAACTCACGTCCTACAAGTAATTTTCTAATCTTCACATCAGTGCAACATATAACCAGAATCCACATCAGTTTTCCACTTCAAGGCTCACTGTCCTGCCTCCTTTTTGAAATCTCCCTGCTTTTAGTCCTCATATTTTCAAAGAATCCTAAGACTAAAAATAGCCCTTAGTGATGTCATTTTTGTAGAAAAAAAATCTTAGAATTTTACCTCTAAGATAAGGTAATCACAAAACAAAACAACTCTGTCCTTTAGAGAGCTCCTTAAGTGAAAAGGTTAGAAGCAGCGAGGAGGACTTTTAGCGAGCCTAAGGCTCCATCTAATCTCTCTAAATAGATATATCTACATCTACAGATCTCTATATCTCCATCTCTATATCTCTATCTAGATAGATTATATAGATATAGCTATATAGATAGAAGGTTGCAAGTACCTGGTTCAATCCCTGCAGACTACCACTGTGGGTCCCTGACAAGACCCTTGGCTCCAGATTGCTCCCTGGGTGCTCTAATGGCTGCCCCACTGCTCCCCAAGCGATGGGTTAAACGCAGAAGACAAATTTCATTGGAATGTACAATTGCAATGACAAATATTTCCTTCCTTCCAGCGGTTACTAAAAAGAGGAGCTAATATGTCCGAGAGCGATCTAAAATGCATAAAGTTTCCACTCACTCCCAAAAGACGAGACAAACGCAGAAGAGTTTATGGGGACTTTACTTTCTGTGGGGGAATTCAAGTTGGAGTTTTCCAACAAACAGATAAAAAATAAATAAAAAACTCCTGCACCGGCACGGAAGGTGGCGGCCACAACGCTGTCATGACCCGTAAGTTTATTTCATTTCTAGATGCTGTCAAAAGTAAGGAAGATGTGTTTGTAACTGAAAACATGCAGCTGACTGACAGACCAAGCGAGCTGCACCGCGGTCTGTAGCTTTTTATTTCAGCCTCACTGCGTTGAATCAGCTGGGTCAAAGCTAACTTAGCCTAACAACTTATGCTAAGATCGTCTGTGATTAAGGAGACGTCAGACTGTTTTATCTGGGTGAGGAGGTGTGGTTGACCCCGCTGCTAAGTGTGACGATGGCTTCTAAGAGCCGTGATTGGTTGAAACAACATAAATGCACTCCTACTGATCAATGGAGAGAAATTAACCAATTAGACTGGATTAGGAAGTCTGTGTCATGATTATGAAACTTAGCTAACTTACATAACTGTTACAGAGCATCAAAATGTTTGAATGCTACTTATTTATGTCCTCGTCATTCTTTTTGCTTATGTTTGGTCACCATGCTGGAGAAGTCTTACCCATATTTGTTAAGATCACAATATTTTTACATCAAAAAGATTTTTAGTGGTCTTATGAAATGTTCTGGGGAACTGAATTTTTATTTATTTTTTAAATTAGCTTGTAGCCATGAGCAGCAGAGTAAAGTCAAACAGTTTGGATGTGCCGCTCTGTGTGTCATACGTCTATGCAGAGCTTTTTGAATCTACCTACTGAAATCACTTTCCAATTTTATTTATTTATTGAGATGCGATCAAGTTTAAGCTCTTTGTTCCAGCTCGGATCAAAATCACCCGTCGTTGACCGACCTGAATACACATTCAGCTTGTTTGACTTTCAGCAAAACCAACAAAAAAGGCAAAAAACAACCAAGCTGGACTTTGAACGAAGCAAAAAGAGGAGCAGAGCATCAAACTTAAGCTCCCTGCACCGTTTCCACGCAGCAGATGCAGCAGACGACGAGAGGACGGACCGTTTTCACCATGAGGGCCTTGATATTCCTCTGTGTATTTGGATGGGCCGTGGCAGAAGCAAAAGGAATGAGTTTAAACGATTGCAATGTAATTTATCAAGTTCAATTTGAAGTTTGAAGAGTTTGAGGAAAGTAACGGAAACAGCACTTTGACTTTCAGGATCTCTTATGACAGCTGGGTGATTGTCATCCTAACAAAGCTAGAATTAGAGGGATTTTAATCAGATCTGTTCGGTATTTAAAGTGACTCCAAGTTTCTTGTATTCATAAAGTTGGAAAAATTAAAGGGCAGGATCAGAGTGTAAAGTGAAGCGTTTGTAAACTGCATGAATAACCCTCAGATTTAGGTTAATTATCTTTAAATTTCATTTTCAGCGTTGTACCCTGCCAATGGAGGGGTCCAACGGAACAACCAACTCATCGAATGTAAGTAGATACACATAATTGTACTGTTACCTTTTATAAACTTCCTCATTCATCATTTTATGTGGAGACTAAAGTAGAGTTTAGTGTTAACCACTGGTTCTCACACCTTTTGTTGCGCCCCCCATTGAAGAATACCAATACAAACAAAATGGTTAAAAAAAATCCAACTTTTGTTTTCTCTCTTAATGCATTGCTCTGAAGATTACCCAGAATCCCTGTTATATTTTATGACAGTTAAAAATATTTACAACAGTTTCTAACAAAATGTTAACATATTTAGCCTGAGACATCCCTGCAGTCAAAACAAGGATAAAATACAAAAAACATTTTGTTTTTATAACTTATATTTGTCTTTTATTTTGCATGCTACCTCTATATTTCAAGTTAACTCAAAACTGTTCTTGTTGAACAACTTTGCATTGCTACATGCAAAGTTAATAATTTTTAACTTTTAAAAATTTTGTTTTAAAATCAGAATTTAGACTTCTTTTTTAATAAACTTTCCCAGTGAAATAACTTGTTTTAAATTCAGGTTGTCATACATTTGAATTTTAAAAATCTGCTTTTTTGGGAGATTTTGTTGCCCTGTGAAGTACAAAGTCCACATTCTTACTCGCACACCACAGAAAAACAAGAGTAAGTGAAATAGCCACTCATGCTTGTCTTCAATGGTTTTCTTCTATTTTAGGTGCCAGGACAGAACAGCTCCATCAGTGTACAAGTAGGTGGACTTACTTTTTTCTGGATATTTTGGACTTTTTTCTTGTTTTAGGGACCAGAGAAAAGGTTGGATACTTTTTGAGACATACAGACTAACATAATTATTTTTTACATTTCTGGATTGTTGCAAGAATAATTGCTAGAAGACCACAGTAGGTTGATTTATGACCAGTAATGCATAACAGAAAAGTGATTGTGTTTTTATTCCCCGTTTTTTTTTTTTAGCAATGATACCTGGACTCCTAGTGAAAACAATTGAGTCTAGAATTTTAGGGTTGTATTAATTTGTAATTAGTTTTAAAATAAAATCTGGAGTGATTAAACACGAATTGTGGAGAGATTCTGGCAGCTTGTTTAAAGGTCAGAAGATCAGATTCTGGGAAGAAGGCCACTGAAAAACTGTATAGGGGGAAATGCTGCCATCTGTGGGTCTTTTAAGTGTTTTCTTCTTTCTTTTTTTAGAAGTCTGAACCAACAAAGGCTTCCCGCGTAAATGTAGGTAGACTTAGCATTTATAAAGTGATCACTGAGATAATTATCCTGACATTTGTTATGCTGTAGGAGGAAATCAGACAGTATTAAGATACAAAATTGCATTATTATAAAGTGATTGTCTGTGTTTTTACCTTTAAGTGGAAAGGGACCTGGTATCCAATCGATAACACTCTTGGGTTCCCTAAAGGGCCAGATAATCAAAACGCCCTGAACAACAAAAAGGTAATAAACAACATTTGCTCAAATAAAGATGTCAGAAATCTACTCTGATGATGTCAAAGCAAATTGGCCCCCAGTTGTAACCCTCCAAGACCACGACGATTTGAATCACACCTTCTCACGTGCAATTAAGTACGATATGGAAACCGAACAAGGCTGAAGAAAGGTTGAACAGTATCATGAAAAAACAAACAAAAAACTAAGTGTAAATACAAACATGGACGTCTTCCAGTGCTGTCTATGTGTCATGGTCATTATTTTTAAATATTGAACATTTGTTGACGTTTGTGTGGCGCCCTCTTCATGTTGAATGAGTGTACTACATTTACATTTTTAATCAGTATTGCTATTGGCACAAGAGATATTGTGACGTCACTCCCCAGGTTTTTTTTTTTCTAAGCTTGAGGGTGGACGATTGAGTTGTGCGCTACGCGTGTTGTGGGAAAAGTGTGTTGTTTCGCCGCTTCTCTGGGTTTATTCCCGCGGTGGAGCGTTGCACGGTGCAGCTTGAAGGGTGCCGTACTTCAGGCTAATAACAGCTAGTGTTAGCATTAATGTTTGTGAGGTTTTTAGCTGCGCTGACGCGCATTCAAGAGCATTACTGGCTTTTCTACGTTTCTCTCAAAAAAACCTTGTCATACTGACCATTATGCTCATAAAAAAATGAGCGTAACAGTCTAATTTCAGCGTAACTTTGCCAACTTTCAGCGTAACGGTCCATTACGCTGTATTAACGCATCTCAATCTGTAGTGATTTGGCGTTTGAATAGTGAGCTTTGCGATCTATATTTTCAGGGTAAAGATTTATCACCCTAGCATTCACTTAAGTTTATTAAGCATTTATTTACCTTGTTTTAGTAGCTCATGTGGGGGGGGGGTTCCTTTTTCTTTTGGAAATTGTGAGAATACAGTCAGAATATTACGAGGATAAAATTGTCAATTTACTAGTTACTAATAACATCAGAAGAATTCTCACAAAAAAGTCCACGAAATAGTACAACTTTTTAGAATATCAGCATCAAAATATTTCGTGACCCCCCATTTTGGGAACCCCTGGGATGGTCGCATGTGCATCCCTAATCTAAATTTACAAATCAGATTGAAAGTCAAATATCTTTCTAAGCTAATTAAGCATTATCTGTTGCAATTGCAGACCCAGAAACGCAGCGTAGCCTTCCATGGAACCAGACCCCGACGAAGGGTAGGTAAAAAAAGAAAAGATGACAGCAGGATAAATTTTGTTTGATCATCATATTTTATGTGGAGAGTAAATTAGAGTTCATTGTTAAGCTCTGGACCTAACAGTGTTTAACACTTTAGGCCAGCCCACACGCTAGTAACTGGAACCCTCTTCACACTGGATTTCAGTTTGAAGATGAAGATGAAAACCAGGTAAGAAACAGCTACTCCCGCACTCCTTTACATCTGTGATTCAAAAACTAGTTTTACTAAATTTGCTTCACATTTCTAAGTTTAAATATTTAGAAATTAAGGCCGTCTGTTTGCAAACTACCAAGTAAACCATTTCATCTCACGACGCCTGATTTTTCTTTAAATTAAATTTTCAGCTGAATGCGTCCGACACCACAACCAACTCATCCACTGTAAGTAGATACACATAATTATATATAGAAATAACAGATGCCTTAAGTCTTTCACACACAGTATCTGCAAAGGTTGTTTTTACATTCCTAAATTGCAAGGATCAGTTGTGGTTTATGGCATATGGTTGTAGGCTACTGACTAGGGCTGGGGATTGTTAAGATTCTCACAATTGGTTTCTTTGGCTCACAATTCAATATAGATTTATTTTGCAATATGTAGAAGTACACAATTAATCTGTTGTTATATTTTAGATTTTTCTTTATTTATATTTTGTCAAGGCTGTCTGTTTGCAAACTACCAAGTAAATCATTTCATCTCATGACGCCTGACTTTTCTTTAAATTAAAATTTCAGCTGAATGCTACAGATGCAGTGGCACTGAATGACACCACAACCAACTCATCCACTGTAAGTAGATACATACAATTATACTGTTTCAGCATTTTTGAGGATGGAAGAATATTTGAGATTCCAGCTAAACGTTAGTCCTAAATTAAATTACAACATTTTAAAGGGAATAAAATGGAGAATAATCCTTAATTGTCAACTGTTATGCAAGGGATCTATGATCACCTTTTTAAACCTGAATTTGGTTTTCTGGAAATCGAGCCAAAAAAGTGCCATCTTCACAGTTAAAACAATGAACATCTGAAATATGTTTTTGGGAAAAGTGTGTGTCCATTTTAATACAAGGTGCTCTAGGGCAAAATGTGTCAAACAGTGCAGACCTTTTTATTCTGCTCTAGTTTTAACGTTTCTTACTTTCTTTCAAAACGTGGTTTTTAGATTTTTCTTTTCCTTCTTTCCTGATGAAAATCGAGCTATAAAACAAACCCAAAATAGATTTAATTTACAGAATATTGAGGGAGGTGATAGATGTGTTTTGTTGGCACAGGCACACTCATGGAGGATTTCAGGCAGGCAGGGACCATGGAGAGCTGCAGGGAGATCTTAAAGATGACCAGAAAAACGTGTAATTGTAATAGCAATTTTATTCCTATTGAAAACAGTCTTTTACAGTTTTTTAATCTCAAAATGACCCAAAGGTCATCAATATAATTTTTAACGGAAAATATCAGAATCTTGCTCCAGTGATTTTTTTAATATTTCCAGAACCATTTTGGACATTTAATGTCAAAAAGACAAATTGGAAAATATAATAATTATGATATTTATTTTATTGCAACATACATTTCAATGAAATTCATCCTCAATTTTCTATCTGGGAAATCCATTTTATGTGGCATTCAAGCAACCAGATCAATAACTGGTTGCTGCAGCTCAGAATCAGATACTCATAGTCGCAGCTGAATCTAAAGGTAAATATTTTTCAACTCAAATGACATCTGGTTCCAGTTTCAGGTCCCCGGTACCTGAAACAAATTTGCATTTGGTATTTAGATCTTATATTTCCTGTTTTTATACAGGGATGTGAACTTTGAAAGCTAAAATTCAAAACATTTTGTAATTAAAACTTTTCATCTCAGACAAGAAATTCCATCATGCACGTCTTTTACATTCCTTCTCGACATTTTTAGTCGAATTGATTACTGCAACAGTGTTTTCACAGGTCTGCCTAAAAAGTGGATCAGACAGCTGCTGCCTGTGTCCTCACTAAGACCAAGAAAGTAGAGCACATCACCCCAGTTCTAAAGTATTTACACTGGCTCCCTGGATCTCAGAGAATAGACTTTAAAATTCTTCTGTTAGTTTATAAATCTCTGAATGGCTTAGCACCTAAATACATCTGACTTGTTATCAGTGAATCAACCATCCAGACCACTAAGGTCTTCTGGCTCCAGCCTGCTCTGCATACCCAGAACCAGAACCAGACATGGAGAAGCAGCATTTAGTTCCTATGCTCCACTTATCTGGAACAAACTTCCAGAAAACTGTAAAGGCACGGAAAGCCTGAGTTCCTTTAAATCAAGATTAAAAACACATTTGTTTAGGATTGCCTTCAACTGTTCTAGTTAACTGAAACACCACTAGTGTTTTTTTTTTTTGTTTTTTTTTTAATGTTCTATTTTCTATCTACATTTTATTCCTACTTGCTTTTATTCTGTTTTATTTTGCTATATTTTAATCATGTAAAGCACTTTGCATTGTCTTTGTACTGAATTGTGCTATATAAATAAATTTGCCTTGCCTTGCCTTAAAGCCAAAAACAGAAATAAGAAAAGCTGTGATATCAGAGGAACATATTTGATCGTTTTCTAGTTGTACGTTTAGTGTTCGAGATCCGTCTCTGAGTCGTGGAAGGCTAAAAGATGAACTGAACCTAAACTGAATTTAGTCAGAAACTCTGATCCCTATCATTTAAAAATGTCCTCCAAGTCTAGCTTTAGGGAAGAAAAACTTAAGAAAACATAAAATATAAATAACAGATGCCTTAAGTCTTTCACACACAGTTTCTGCAAAGTTTGTTTTTACATTCCTAAATTGCAAGGATCAGTTGTGGTTTATGGCATATGGTTGTAGGCTACTGACTAGGGCTGGGGATTGTTAAGAATCTCACAATTTGATACGATTTTGATTCTTTGGCTCACAATATCAATATTGATTTATTTTGTAATATGTAGAAGTACACAATTAATCTGTGGTTATATTTTAGATTTTTCTTTATTTATATTTTGTGAATATGAACTGCCTTAGTATACCAGTGCATGTATTTATATTTTTGAGCAATTAAATATCAATATGGAGTACAAAAGTGAAAACATGACGGTACTGTATTAACACTGAATTAAAGTGGATGTAAACCTAAATTATTTTCCTTTTCTCTTAGAATCTGGGATAATTCTCATAATTTCTAAACAATAATCTGAAAATAAAGCACTAGCGCAGTAACACTTGTGATGAATATAGAGAGCAAAAACTTTAATAAGTATTACACTAGCTACTCAGGGCTGGACTGGCTGGAAAGTGTCCTGGGAGTATAAGGTGGAAAAGTTGGGACAATTCCAACAACCTCTGACTGACGGGCCTCAAAAAGAAAATGTATAAAATTATAGGAGGTTTTGGGATGATTAAGATTTTTTTTTCATGGGGCCCAACATTTTTGACGACTCCCCTGCCTGGGAGTTCCTGACAGACTGCCTCACTATCAACTGCTTGGTTGAAGTTTTATTGAAAAACATAAGTATATATATATATATTACAGCTAATGTGAATATTTTAATTGTAAGATGGCCAATATAATATAAAATATATTTTTTATAGTTTATTATAAAAAGCCACATCTGGCTTAATGCACATCTGGCTTAAGTTCATTGTTAGTAGAAGCCAGAAATGTTAAAATGTGTTGCTGAATTTTCCTGGAGAGCTTTTTTTTCCACTTCAGTTTTTAGGTGAAAATGTTTTTAGCTCGTAGCATCAGTGATTGACAGGTATTGCTCTGCAGAGGAATGACATGACAAGCTAGAGCCACAGCACCAGGCATCTCTCTATTAAATGCAAGAGACAAACTGGGCTTTTCGATTCATGACTGCTAAGTTATAAGCACCACCAGGGGTTCCATAAAAAAACCCAGTAGTCCCAGTCTATTACTGTTTTAACATTGCTGTAAAATAGTTGACTTTATTTCCATTTACGTTGTCCAGCTTTCGCCCGTACAACGTGAATCACTCAAAACTGTCGCTTATGAATTCAAAGGCCTGGGGAACTAATCAATTCAGATGATTTAATAATTCGACACTGAATATTGAATTAGTGAAAGATTCATTGCAATGCATTGATGAATCGATGCTTTTACCTACTCCTACTACTGACTGATGTAAAGTCTGTTATCTAGCGTCAGTTTCAAACGTTTATATTGTATATATTGCAATTTTAGACCAATGAAGGAGATGCTCAGACTGAAAGAAGCAAACGAGATACAGAAGAGGTAGGTGAAAAAGTGTCAAAGTGATTTTTCATAAACTTTAAAATCAAACGATTAACAGTTTTAGACTACTTGCATAGCTATCCAGGAGTGGTTGGATTAGCATTGCTGTATGCTGTGTGAATCAAATTTTATGTAGAGACTGAGGTAGAGTTGACTGTAGACTCCTGTAACCATCTTCAATATTTCATCTAAACCAGCCTAAGCCCTTTAACATCTGGCATGGTCTAGCTGGTCCTGGTTTTAAACCGAAGGAAAATAACAGCCAGGTAAGAAACTATTTCTGTCTCTTAATTTAATATTTTTGTGAGTTAAAAAAATGGGAAATTAAATGAGAAATATCAAAAGCCAAACTCACTCAATATTTGTTTGAAACCACATTTGCATTTGTTATTTAGATCTTAAATTTTCAGTTTTTATGCAGAGATGTGAATTTAGCTTTTACCAAGATATCCTTTTTAGACATGGACTGAAAGTGAAAAATGAATTATCCCATCATCAGAGGAAATTCCTATCAGAGGAAAACACTTTATCTTTTTTAATTAAATTTTTAGTTGAATGGGACAGACGTAGACCCACAGAACGGGTCCAACAACACCACCAGCTCATCAACTGTAAGTAGACACAGATAATAATTGTACTTTTTCAACATTTTTGATCACTTAAGGATCAAATAAAACTCAATAAATCAAACAATCTAAAATGTTTATTAATTTCTGGATTTATAATAAACGACACAAAACCTTCCAACTACAAAGTCTTTGCATTACTTGCTTCTTATTCTAATTTTCTTACTTTATTTGTTTTTCTGTTGATTAGTATAAACTGTTACAGCTATCCCTGTTTTGAAGATTTGTTTTACCCTCCTTCTCTTACCCAATGACAATTGAGCTGTAAAACAGTACGGAGAAATAGACTGGGATGTGTTAGAGTTTCAGACCGTATAACCAAGTAATCCCTTTTTTATTTTTACTTAAATGAGCAGTGACTCTATTACATTTGCCTTAAAACAAATTACTCCTGTATTGTTGCTTTGCAGCGTAACCTAAAGATGCAAATCTAACTTTCTGAGGCATTTTGATTCTGCTCAAGTTTTAACGTTTCTTAATTTTTCTTTCAATACTTGGTATTTAGATTTTCATTTATTTCTTGTCTTTTCTTTCCTAATCAAAATCAAGCTGTAAAACAACCCAAAAAATGTCCTTTACAGAGAAATAGACTGGAAATTTGTTTTGTTTGAGTTTTATATATCCAAGAAATCCTTTTTTTTAATTTTATTTAGCTCAGTAGTCTACAGTATAATCACTCTTGGAATATTTTACCATCTTCTCTGAGGTCTAAAATCCACATTCTTGCAAGCAAACCAATACAAATACTGAATAAATGGAAATATGTATGGTATAAAGCGTTTTCTCCTTTTATTTTAGGTAGCAGAACAAAAATAATCCTCTCAGTGCCATTAATTTAGTTACTTTCCTAAACTACTAATATACTTTTCTACACTTTTCTTTATGTTTCACTGTTGTGTCTAATTTTAGGAGAAAAGAAAATGAAGGACAACCATGTTACTGTAGGCAGACTTGATCTTTATAAAGTGTTGATATCTCTGGATATGTTAGCAAACATTGATTAAAACACAGTCATGGGAAGATTAATTAATGACCATCCTTTTGTTTAATGAATGGCTGAGCCCAAGTCTGTTTCTCAGTAAAATGTCCCCGGATGTTTTTAGTCCTACTTACAAAGGAGTTAAAATGAATTCAATAAAGTCGTGGCCATTAGAAGAAAAGTACTCTGTTATGTCTACGACATTTTTCCATTAAAGAAGACAGCAAAAGTTATAAAAAGTGTTTCAGTGCATCAGCTTCATTTCCTGGAGGGCTAAATTTGTACCAATCGTGAACTGTCAGTTTCAGGTCTCCAGTACAGCCAAACCTAGAACCAGAGCCAAACCGACGGTAGGTAAAAACACTCACTAACAGGACAGAATGTTATTGACAGACTTCACAATTACCTGTTTAGATATGTATTCATGCGTCCTATGCCATGTAGAGACTGAGGTACTGTTACCTGTTATAGTTCTGTAACTAACATCATCTACACCCCAGCAGAAACCAAGTAGCGTCAGGCATCCTCCAAAGGTGATTTGCTGGTTTTGAAGCAAATAAAAATGACAGCCAGGTTAGAAACAAGTTTCTGTCTCTTAATTATATATTTTCGCAAGCTATAAACATGAGGAATTAAATGAAAAATATACTAAATTAGTATTTGAGAGCTGTATCTTGGAAACTGTCAGGAGTGAATAAATCCTGTTTTCATGTTTTTTGTCAACATAAAATGGAAACTAAGGTTAAAAGATGAGCTGGACCTAAACTGAATTTGGTCAGAGACTCTGACCATCATTTAGAAATGCCCTCCAAATCTAGCTTTAGGGAAGAAAAATATAAAGACACAGATAATATAAATAAAGGATGCCTCAAGACTTTCACAGTTTCTGTAAAGTTTATTTTTACATCCCTAAATTGTAAGGATCAGTTGTGGGATACAGCATATGGTTATAGGCTACTGACTGTGATATAATGTCTAATGGCATCTATATCAGTTTCAAACGTTAAGTGATACCGCATCTATTGCCATTTCAGACCAATGAAGGAGATGCTCAGACTGAAAGAAGCAAATGAGATACAGAAGAGGTAGGTGAAAAAAGAATGTCAGAATGAAGTAATTTTTCATCACCTTCAGAATGTAGGATCCAAACAATGAACAGTTTTAGACTATTTACATAGCTATCCCTGATTGTTTTGGATTAGCCTTACTGTATGCTGTGTGACTCATGTTTTATATAGAGCCTGAGGAAAAGTTGACTGTAGAGTTATGTAACCATGTTTAAGGCTCCATCTAAATTAGCCCATTAACATCTTGTATCCTCTAAAGAATCGTCCTAGTTTCTCATCAGAAGGAACCGTTTCCCCAGCTGTCATTTATATCTCAGAATAGGAAATGACTGTTAAAATCTCTTTGATGGGAAGTGAGCAAGTATCCTTTTTTTCTGTTGCAGAAATAGCAGAAGTAATGGAAGATGCACAGCTGAGGTCTCATGGAAACATGTCCAGGAACACAAACTAGACCACGAATCTAGACTCTGTAGATGATACAATCATCACAAAATAAAATATAAACATCTCTTGTGAAACAGGATTTATTTGTTTTAAATGCATTGCAAAAGTTCATGCCAAAGGGTATAAGGCATGGGTGTGACAAAAAAAAGGTCCAGATCAAAGGTTAAACTGTTTTGGTAAAAATAATTAAATTTGTCGTTCAGTCAAAAATATTGATACAGAAAGAAAAATAACTTTTCTCAAGACGTCTTATCTAGATGTCAAACATGTTGGTAAAACTTAGTATTGATAAAAGTCAACTACACAAATATTTGTCTTGCAGATTTAAAATTTAAAATGAAAATATTTAATCTCAGAGGACGCCACTACTCAACCTCAGGGTTCTCGCCAGGATTTCTTTTCAGCGTAATGGTAAATATGTCAGATGGTGAACAATTCTAATAATTATGCTTTCATTTTTATCACTGTACATAATTAAAAAATATTTTTCAGTATTGTAACACTGTTAAAACAACAATAAAGTTTAAAATATTTAATTCACCTATTCACCATCTTAGTTTTTTCCTACATGATGGATTTAATGCGCATATACAACATCTTAACACCTTGAAAGGAGAAATTAAGGTGAAAACATTTGTCTGTTGGAATACCTGCAATGAGAAGTGAGAGAGCGACAGATTTCTGACATTTATAAGAGTTCACTCGTATGGAGAGTCTGAGCCCCATGGCTCAGCAAACTATCTGGTAATGATCATTAATGATAATGATGTCAACCAAGCATCTTGAACAACAAACGGTCTAACCTACAAGGATCAAGATTAACTCACCAGAAATAAGGAAGTAATGGTCATCTCTCCGAAGGGCGGTCTGAAAGCCTCACCCATGAATTTTACCTCAGTAAGATAAGTTTTTCACAAAACATCTTAAGCCATAAGAGAGATCTTAAAGTGTACAAATGTTAAGAGTAGTAAGGAGGACTTTTAGTGAGTCTCAGAGTGTCTGAAGCAGGGAAGATGGTGGAAACAGAGCGAGCTGACTGGCTGATCCACCACCTAAACAGTGGAGGAAATGAGCCCATAAACTTCTTTAACAAACATACAATTATTAATATGTAGATAAGATAAAGTATTTGCATCCCCATAGAGGGAAATTAGTTTTACAATGACCGAGAGGTGCAAACGCACTGCAAGTACATGAATGCGCTGCAAACACAGAAAGTACTCCAAACAAAACAGAGGCCAGTAGATGCCAGCCTCAGTAGAAAGAAATAAGACCACAGTGGATTTGGGAGATTTTTTACACGTGATCCCCCTGAGGAGCAGAAGAGCGAGGTAAGACGATCTTGCACACGCAGTCATTCAAAAAACTTGGGGAAACGTCCGGAAAAAATTGGCAACTCTACCTTTAAGTGCTGGTGTAACTCGTAGGGCTTTCTTCAACGAGTTGTTGTAGATGGTGATGGCTGTCAGGGCTCCTGATACAACCTTTCTGTTCGAAAAAATAAAAAGAGCTCAAAATTGTTGCTTATTCTGTTACATTTAAGCCATAATTAAAACATTGTGCAAGTCCAGCCTTGGCGCTCGGAAGACACCAACTCATACTCTACTGCTTTGTTTACTATTTTGTGTTGTTTAGCAAAGATGGAAGTACTTTGTGTTTTTTTTAGGGGAATTTGATAACCGCATATCAGAGTGGTTCTATACTGAATAAAGCCAAGTGCATATACACACACATTATGATCAGATTAATTGATTGAGTGGCCATATGAATGGTACAATCCAGTTATTTAATCTGAATACATTTTAATCCGATCATGAAATGTTGTGGATGTAAACGTAGCTTCTGTTGTTGCTCTGTTACAGTCTAATAAAGAGGATGCTCAGGGCTATCCATAATTTTCTTCATCTTATGAAGAATCCTTCCTTGTGCAGTCATCACCGAGAGTTCTAGAAGGGTCTGTTCTGGTTTATGAAGAGACTGTGAAAGTCTTTTGTTAGCAGACAGCATGACCTCTGTCTTAGCATTTATAGGACCAGTCTCAGATGAAGAAAATCAGCATGAACAAAGTCAAAAGCAGACTGCAGACACTTAACAGGGTTCCTACAGCATAAGGCAAGTTAAATTCAAGACTTTTTAAGACTTTTAATGCCACTTGAAATAAAAAGTTAAGACCAACTTCATAATAAACACAAGATAAAAAAACTGCTTGCGACAACTTTACCCAAATGTTTATTTTAACATAAACCATTAGTTTCTGGTCCAGTAGAATGTTTCAAATTTTGAAAAACTTTCCATACAGGAAGAAACCTAAAAGCACATCAATGGCAGATATATTTTTTAACAACTATTGAACTGAGTTCATGAACTTTGTTTTATTCCCTAGTGAAATAAACAAATAAATCAGTTTTAAAAACAACAACATAATAAGTGCTAACTCCTTTTGGCTGCTATGGCATGGTACTGCAGGCTTTCTTCAGTTCCTTCTCCACCTGTTGCAATTTTGCCATTTTGTCTTTATATCGCTTTCTTTGTGTGTTTGATTTGGTGATAAGTTGTGCCATCACAGTGCCAGCCGTTCTCTCGTCACTGTGTCACCGTGTTCAAAGTCCACAATACCTCTGCTTTCGTACCGCCAAACATCGTGCAGAGATTTGTTGCCATCTCACAGCCATCTCCGACATCACTGTCGTTGATGACGGAGATGGCTGTGGAGGCATTGCAGAGATGAGGGTGGAACAGAACTGAGAAATACCTGATATTTCTGGGTAACTTGATTTGGACGCTTTGTGTTTCACCCTTTGCATGTGTGACTCCACTGCCTTGATTCCCATCGTGCCGAGATTGAATGATTTCTTGCACAAAGTACACCGTGCCTCATATACATTCCCTGGTACTGGTTTTAGCCATGCAGAAAACTCTTGGCTGGATAGCCAAATTCGTTGAATTTACACTTCCCCATTGTCATGGTTTAGTTTTGATTCAGCTTTTGTTTACCATTAGTTTTCAGTTTTTCCTCCTTGTTTGGGTTTTAGTTATGATTTGACTTTATTTATTGTTAGTTTTCAGTTCCCCTTCTCACGCAGCCTTCACTTCACTCCCCTTGATGTCAGTCACACCTGTGGGTAGTTAATCAGTCAGACTCATTTCACCTGCCAGCTTCCTTATTTAAGCCTCCCCCTTTTCTCACTTCCCTGCCGGTCCGTCATCTATCAACACCTTCTCCATGTCTGTCTGCCTGTTCACCTTTGGAACCCTGCCACCTCTGCTTTCTCCTCAAGGTTTGCTTCTCCGTAAATCCTGCTGCCTTGCTCTGGTTCCCTCTGCTAGACTGAAGGGCCTGCTGCCGAGCTCTGGTTAGCCTCTGCCGAACTGTGGACTCGAATCCTGTTGCCTTGCTCTGGTTCCCCTCCGCTAGACCGAAGGGCCTGCTGTCGAGCTCTGGTTGGCTCTCTGCTGAGCTGTGGACTCTGCTGCCTGTCTCTGGCTCCAGGAACTCTCCCCCCGGGCTTTCAGCTCCTGCCGTCACCTACACCAGGGGTTTTCAAATTCATTGAATGTGAGCCTCCCCTTGGAATAGGTAAAGATAACCCCCCCCCAACCACAAACCTACCACACACAGGTCCCTGCATTAAATGCATCTTTCTTTTGTGTTCCTGGAAGGCTGTGTTTCAAAAACAATTGATAGACCAACACATGTTTTTTTATTGTATTTCTTTTAACAAAGTACATTCATAAAAAAGGCCTATTCATAAAATATCCATCCAAATATTTCCATATTACATGCTACTTTTACTGAAACATCACGGACAGAGGGCTTAGTTTTAAAATTGAAGGTTCCGCCTTCGTCCGAGGCCTCCGAGGGATTGGTTCCGCCTCCGTCCGAGACCTCCGAGGGATTTGTTCCGCCTCCGTCCGAGGCCTCCGAGGGATTTGTTCCGCCTCCGTCCGAGGCCTCCGAGGGATTTGTTCCGCCCCCGTCCGAGGCCACCGAGGAAATTGCCCCACCTCAGTCCGAAGTCGCCGAGGGAGTTGCTCCGCGTCAGCCCGAAGTCGCCGAGGGAGTTGCTCCGCGTCAGCCCGAAGTCGCCGGCTGCGACGCCCATCTCTGTTTCTGTTCGGCCGGGGCCGCCGTTTGCGGTGCCCGATCCAGACTTTTGTATTCGGCCGGGTCCGCCGATTGCAGTCCCCGAGCTACTTAACTCTGCCTCGCCGGGGTCGTCCTCCACGACGCTCCCCTCAGACTTTCCTGTTTTGCCAGAGCCGCAGATTGCGGTCTCCGCGTCTCCAGACTCTGCCTCGTCGCGGCCGTCCGCCACGACGTCCATCTGGGACTTTCCTGCTCGGCCAGATCCGCCGACCGCGGCATCTGGGCCGCCTGGTTCTGCCTCGTCCAGGACGACCTCCACGAGGACTCTTTTGGCTTAGCAGCCGTCTTTGCCTGCGCCCTTAAGGCCAGTGCTTGTTGTTTATTTTTTTTTCGAGCTCTGCCTTAGTTTTGAGTTATGTAGAATTCCTCAGTTTTAGAGTTATTTAGGGGGTTCTTTGTTTGCCTTAGAGTTCTTTAGTCTCTGTTTTGCTTTTGTCTTTCCTGCTCTGTTTTAGGATTCTAGATTTTGCCTTTAGTTTTCCAGTTTTTGCTTTAGCTTTCTAGTTTTGCTTTAGCATTCTAGTTTTTTACCTTAGTTTTCTAGTTTTTGCCTTTTGTTTTCTTATTTTAGCTTTAGTTCTCTAGATTTTACGTTAGTATACTTGTTCCTGCCCTAGTTTTCTAGTTTTGTTTTAATTTTCTAGTTTTGCTTTAGTATTATAGTTTTGCTTTAGTGTTTCGTTCCTTCCCTAGTTTTCTAGCCTTGCTTTGATTTTCTAGTTTTTGCTTTAGTTTTGCTTTGGTGTTGTTATCCCTGCCCTAGTTTTCTAGTTTTTGCTTTATTTTTTAGTTCATGCCTGAGTTTTCTAGTTTTTGCCTTTGTTTTCTAGTTCTTGGTTTGGTTCTTTATTTTTGTCTTGCACTCTATGGGTTCCTGCGCTCTATGGGTTCCTGTGCTCAAACAGTGCAGACCTTTTTATTCTGCTCAAGTTTTAATGTTTCTTACTTTTTTCAAAACGTGGTTTTTAGATTTTTCTTTTTCTTCTTTCCTGATGAAAATCGAGCTATAAAACAAACCCAAAATAGATTTCATTTACAGAATGTTGAGGGATGTGTTATTTTGGCACAGGCACAATAGTGGAGGATTTCAGGCAGGCAGGGACCATGAGGAGCTGCAGGGATGACCGTGTAATTGTAATAGCAATTTTATTCCTATTGCAAACAGTCTTTTACAGTTTTTTAATCTCAAAATGACCCAAATGTCATCAATATAATTTTTAACGAAAAATATCAGAATCTTGCTCCAATTATTTTTTTATGATATTTCCAGAACCATTTTGGACATTTAATGTTAAAAAGACAAATTGGAAAATATAGTCTCTGGGATTTGAACCCAGAACCTTGCAGCCTATCCAGGACACAAGTGCCTTATTCTCTAGCCATATTGAACATAAATATTGAACAGGCTTCAGAAGAACTAACTAAATATTACTCAACACAATTAAAAAAGGCAAAGTAAAACCAAGACATCAGGTGTGACTTAAGAGTTCAGCACTGTTCTGTAAACCGACTTGTTTAGTTGAGGGATCTGTTAAAATTATTCTGTTTCTGTTGAGCTTCTGACAATTTTCTGTCTGGGATATCCAGTTCATGTGACATTCAAGCAACCAGATCAATAACTGGTTGCTGCAGCTCAGAATCCGATACTCAGTCACAGCTGAATCTAAAGGTAAATATTTTTCAACTCAAGTGACATCTGGTTCCAGTTTCAGGTCCCCAGTACCTGAAACAAATTTGCATTTGGTATTTAGATCTTATATTTCCTGTTTTTATACAGGGATGTGAACTTTGAAAGATAAAATTCAAAACATTTTGTAATGAAAACTTTGCAACTCAGACAAGAAATCCCATCATGCACCTCTTTACATTCCTTCTCGACATTAAAGCCAAAAACATAAAAGAGAAAAGCTGTGATATCAGAGGAACATATTTGATCGTTTTCTAGTTGTACGTTTAGTGTTTGAGACCCGTCTCTGAGTCGTGGAAGGCTAAAAGATGAACTGAACCTAAACTGAATTTAGTTAGAAACTCTGATCCCTATCATTTAAAAATGTCCTCCAAGTCTAGCTTTAGGGAAGAAAAACATAAAAAAAACATAAAATAGAAATAACGGATGCCTTAAGTCTTTCACACACAGTTTCTGCAAAGTTTGTTTTTACATTCCTAAATTGCAAGGATCAGTTGTGGTTTATGGCATATGGTTGTAGGCTACTGACTAGGGCTGGGGATTGTTAAGAATCTCACAATTTGATATGATTTTGATTCTTTTGCTCACAATTCAATATTGATTTATTTTGTAATATGTAGAAGTACACAATTAATCTGTGGTTATATTTTAGATTTTTCTTTATTTATATTTTGTGAATATGAACTGCCATAGTATACCAGTGCATGTATTTATATTTTTGAGCCATTAAATATCAATATGGAGTTACAAAAGCTTTTTCCCTGTAGCCATTAGACTGTTGAACTGCTGAAGCCACAAAAATGGTCCCTGTACCACATTCTTATATTTGCACATTTGCATACTTGCACATTGCACAATTTGCACATAAGCCATCAGTTGACAGCCACTAAATGGACTCTGTACAACATTCGTATATTTGCACATTCCATCATTGCATCCTTATCTAGCAGTACAAATGCTGCCGAACTCTCAGTTACCACTGTCGATTTCTCCTGCACTGTTTACATTGTTTACATTTCAATTGTTTACTAGGAAATCACTGCTGCACCTTATCCTGTAATTCACTGCTATTTATTGTAACTTTTCAAGCTGTATGCGAAGCGAAATTTCGTTCTGTATGCAAAATGACAAATAAAGTTGTCTAAGTCTAAGTCTAAGTACAAAAGTGAAAACATGACGGTACTGTAATAACACTGAAGTAAAGTGGAAGTAAACCTAAATTATTCTCCTTTTCTCTTAGAATCTAGGATAATTCTCATAATTTCTAAACAATAATCTGAAAATAAAGCACTAGCGCAGTAACACTTGTGATGAATATGGAGAGCAAAAACTTTAAAGTATTACACTAGCTACTCAGGGCTGGACTGGCTGGAAAGTGTCCTGGGAGTATAGGGTGGAAAAGTTGGGACAATTCCAACAACCTCTGACTGACGGGCCTCAAAAAGAAAATTTATAAAATTATAGGAGGTTTTGGGATGATTAAGATTTTTTTTCATGGGGCCCAACATTTTTGATGACACCCCTGCCTGGGAGTTCCTGACAGACAGCCTCACTATCAACTGCTTGGTTGAGGTTTTATTGAAAAACATAAGTATATATCAATTACAGCTAATGTGATTATTTTAATTGTAAGATGGCCAATATAATATAAAATATATTTTTTATAGTTTATTATAAAAAGCCACTTGTTTAAAGTTGTTCTATTCAGCTGTGTTTCACAGTTAATACAGTAGTTTTTAAGTACTTCAGAGATTGTTCATGTTCAATATTTGGGATCAACACAACGTGTCTGATATTTATTAAACAATTGTCGTCTTAAAGTTGTATATTCTAAAGCACTAACATTATTTAGTATATTTAACAAAACTCACGTCCTATAAGTAATTTTCTAATCTTCACATCAGTGCAACATATAACCAGAATCCACATCAAATTTGCACTTCAAGGCTCACTGTCCTGCCTCCTTTTTGAAATCTCCCTGCTTTTAGTCCTCATATTTTCAGAGAATCCTAAGACTAAAAATAGTCCTTAGTGATGTCATTTTTGTAGAAAAAAAATCTTAGAATTTTACCTCTAAGATAAGGTAATCACAAAACAACTCTGTCCTTAAGAGAGCTTAAGTGAAAAGGTTAGAAGCAGCGAGGAGGACTTTTAGCGAGCCTAAGGCTCCATCTAATCTCTCTAAATAGATATATCTACATCTACAGATCTCTATATCGCCATCTCTATATCTCTATCTAGATAGATTATATATATATATATATATATATATATATATATATATATATATAGAGAGAGAGAGAGAGAGAGAGAGAGAGATAGATAGATAGATAGATATACCTATATAGATATAGATATATCTATATAGATAGAAGGTTGCAAGTACCTGGTTCAATCCCTGCAGACTACCACTGTGGGTCCCTGACAAAACCCTTGGCTCCAGATTGCTCCCTGGGTGCTCTAATGGCTGCCCCACTGCTCCCTAAGCGATGGGTTAAACGCAGAAGACAAATTTCATTGGAATGTACAATTGCAATGAAAAATATTTCCTTCCTTCCAGCGGTTACTAAAAAGAGGAGCTAATATGTCCGAGAGCGATCTAAAATGCATAAAGTTTCCACTCACTCCCGAAAGACGAGACAAACGCAGAAGAGTTTATGGGGACTTTACTTTCTGTGGGGGAATTCAAGTTGGAGTTTTCCAACAAACAGATAAAAAATAAATAAAAAACTCCTGCACCGGCACGGAAGGTGGCGGCCACAACGCTGTCATGACCCGTAAGTTTATTTCATTTCTAGATGCTGTCAAAAGTAAGGAAGGTGTGTTTGTAACTGAAAACATGCAGCTGACTGACAGACCAAGCGAGCTGCACCGCGGTCTGTAGCTTTTTATTTCAGCCTCACTGCGTTGAATCACCTGGGTCAAAGCTAACTTAGCCTAAAAACTTATGCTAAGATCGTCTGTGATTAAGGAGACGACAGACGGTTTTATCTGGGTGAGGAGGTGTGGTTGACCCCGCTGCTAAGTGTGACGATGGCTTCTAAGAGCCGTGATTGGTTGAAACAACATAAATGCACTACTACTGATCAATGGAGAGAAATTAACCAATTAGACTGGATTAGGAAGTCTGTGTCATGATTATGAAACTTAGCTAACTTACATAACTGTTACAGAGCATCAAAATGTTTGAATGCTACTTATTTATGTCCTCGTCATTCTTTTTGCTTATGTTTGGTCACCATGCTGGAGAAGTCTTACCCATATTTGTTAAGATCACAATATTTTTACATCAAAAAGATTTTTAGTGGTCTTATGAAATGTTCTGGGGAACTGAATTTTTATTTATTTTTTAAATTAGCTTGTAGCCATGAGCAGCAGAGTAAAGTCAAACAGTTTGGATGTGCCGCTCTGTGTGTCATACGTCTATGCAGAGCTTTTTGAATCTACCTACTGAAATCACTTTCCAATTTTATTTATTTATTGAGATGCGATCAAGTTTAAGCTCTTTGTTCCAGCTCGGATCAAAATCACCCGTCGTTGGACGACCTGAATACACATTCAGCTTGTTTGACTTTCAGCAAAACCAACAAAAAAGGCAAAAAACAACCAAGCTGGACTTTGAACGAAGCAAAAAGAGGAGCAGAGCATCAAACTTAAGCTCCCTGCACCGTTTCCACGCAGCAGATGCAGCAGACGACGAGAGGACGGACCGTTTCCACCATGAGGGCCTTGATATTCCTCTGTGTATTTGGATGGGCCGTGGCAGAAGCAAACGGAATGAGTTTAAACGGTTGCAATGTAACTTATCAAGTTCAATTTGAAGTCTGAAGAGTTTGAGGAAAGTAATGGAAACAGCACTTTGACTTTCAGGATCTCTTATGACAGCTGGGTGATTGTCATCCTAACAAAGCTAGAATTAGAGGGATTTTAATCAGATCTGTTCGGTATTTAAAGTGACTCCAAGTTTCTTGTATTCATAAAGTTGGAAAAATTAAAGGGCAGGATCAGAGTGTAAAGTGAAGCGTTTGTAAACTGCATGAATAACCCTCAGATTTAGGTTAATTATCTTTAAATTTCATTTTCAGGGTTGTACCCTGCCAATGGAGGGGTCCAACGGAACAGAAGTAAGTTGATGGAGAAATTAATTTCACAGTTCTGATGGCGGCAGACAGTCTGGGAGATTTGGATAAAAACTGACCGTAAAATATATGATTAGGGTTCTTTAAAGGAAACAAACTTTTCTCCATTCATCATTTATGTCAGCAACGTGCTACAGTTAAATAAAATGTAGTTTTTATAACTTATATATACTTATATAACTTATACGTTACTAGCCCACACCCTAGTAACTGGAACCCTCTTGAAACGAGACTTCAGTTTGAAACCGAGGATAATTAAAACCACATAAGAAACTACTTCAACAGCACTCCTTTACATCTGCGATTCAAAACCTAGTTTTACTAAACTCGCTTCACATTTCTAAATTTAAATATTTAAACCATTTCGTCTCACCACGCCTGATTTTTCTTTACATGACATTTTCAGCCGAATATGACAGATGCAGTGGCACCGAATAGGTCCAACACAACAACCAACTCATCGACTGTAAGTAGATACACATAATTGTACTGTTACCTTTTATAAACTTCCTCATTCATCATTTTATGTGGAGACTAAAGTAGAGTTTAGTGTTAACCACTAGTTCTCAAACCTTTTGTTGCGCCCCCCATTGAAGAATACCAATACCAACAAAATGGTTAAAAAAAATCCAACTTTTGTTTTCTCTCTTAATGCATTGCTCTGAAGATTACCCAGAATCCCTGTTATATTTTATGACAGTTAAAAATATTTACAACAGTTTCTAACAAAATGTTAACATATTTAGCCTGAGACATCCCTGCAGTCAAAACAAGGATAAAATACAAAAAACATTTTGTTTTTATAACTTATATTTGTCTTTTATTTTGCATGCTACCTCTATATTGCAGGTTAACTCAAAACTGTTCTTGTTGAGTAACTTTGAATTGCTACATGAAATGATTAACTTTTAAATATTTTGTTTTAAAATCAGAATTTAGACTTTTTTTATATAAATTTTCCCAGTGAAATAACTTGTTTTAAATTCAGGTTGTCATACATTTGAATTTTAAAAATCTGCGTTTTTGGGAGATTTTGTTGCCCTGTGAAGTACAAAGTCCACATTCTTACTCGCACACCACAGAAAAACAAGAGTAAGTGAAATAGCCACTTATGCTTGTCTTAACAGAACAGTGTCATCAGTGTACGAGTAGGTGGACTTACTTTTTTCTGGATATTTTGGACTTTTTTCTTGTTTTAGAGACTAGAGAAAAGGTTGGATACTTTTTGAGACATACAGACTAAGATAATTATTTTTGACATTTCTGGTTTGTTGCAAGAATAATTGCTAGAAGACCACAGTAGGTTGATTTATGACCAGTAATGCATAACAGAAAAGTGATTGTGCAATGATACCTGGGCTCCAAGTGAAAACAATTGAGTCTAGAATTTTAGGGTTGTATTAATTTGTAATTAGTTTTAAAATAAAATCTGGAGGGATTAAACACAAATTTTTGAGAGATTCTGGCAGCTTGTTTAAAGGTCGGAAGATCAGATTCTGGGAAGAAGGCCACTGAAAAACTGTATAGGGGGAAATGCTGCCATCTGTTGGTCTTTTAAGTGTTTTCTTCTTTTTTTTCCCAGAAGCAGGGCTTTGAACCGTTTTTTTTCCCCAATCGGTTCGTTCCGAACAGAAACGGAATTATAACATTTCCGGTTATGAGTTCCACCAATAAATTGACGTTCCCGAACCGGTTAGAACAAAAAAATACTGTTCCCGGAACGGTTAATTTCATTCCTGTCAGCTGTTTGGAATGAGCGTTTTACTTAACGATGGATCGTAATCAGTGACGGACTGGGCATTTTCACCAACCAGCGGCCCACATGGGGATGCGCACGCACGCGCGTGCACGTGGCCGCAACACACAGATATAACTTCACATGCACGGAAATAACACGCAAGTTTGTAGCCCCATTGGTGTTGAACTCTAACTTTAATATGCATGAAAACTGAACCAAGAGGCATTTCAGTGTTTCCCGCAGGAATTTGCTCAGGCGAGGCTGTGCGTTGGGGGGAGAGACGACAAGTTTTGTGCGGACCGAGGGGGGCGTATCCATGTGTTTTTTCCCTGCCATTCAGTATATGCACGCGCGAAAGCAGCAACAAAAAAACGCGTGTTAACGTCAAATAAACATGCAACATATCGAGTTTGTTTGTTTGTTTGTTTGTTTGTTTTTTTGGAATGTTGGCGAGGCGGTAGCGTGAGTTTGGCGAACAGCGCTGCGGGAAACCCTGCATTTGGCTTATTAGTGGGCCGAGAGATAATGTAAGCCTACAATGAACAGGGTGAAAGGGGCCGCGCACACCCGACGATCATGCCGAATGCCAGACCGTCCAGTCCGTCACTGATCGTAATTTACCTCTTATTTAAGATGTGTAGCTCTAGTGGAGACACCGCTCTCTCTCCATTCAGTCAGCGAATGTGTGATGTGATGTCACACAGGAAGTGAACCTCAGCCGTCATGGTAACGTGCGCAGGAAAATAATAACGTTTTTTTTTAGTTAATTAGGCAACGAAAACTTTGAGGAACGAAATAAAACCGGTATTAACCGGTTACCATTATTTTTAAATAAGTGTTCCAGTTCCAGAACATAAAAAATAACGTTTCCGGTTTCTTTTCTGTTCCCTGTAAAATACAAAAAGTTCCCGGTTTTCGTTTTCGTTCCTTGAACCGGTTCAAAGCCCTGCCCAGAAGTCTAAACCAACAAAGCCTCCCCACGTAAGTGTACAGTATGTAGACTTATCATTTATAAAGTAATCACTGAGATAATTATCCTGACATTTTTTAAGCTGTAGGAGGAAATCAGACAGTATTAAGATACGAAATTGTATTATTATAAAGTGATTGTGTGTGTTTTTTACCTTTAAGTGGAAAGGGACCTGGTATCCAATCGATAACACTCTTGGGTTCCCTCAAAAGCCAGATGATCAAAATGACCTGAAGAAGACAAAGGTAATAAACAACATTAGCTCAAATAAAGATGTCAAAAATCTACTCTGATGATGTCAAAGCAAATTGGCCCCCAGTTCTAACCCTCCAAGACCGGGCGCGCTGATGGCGCGGCAGGTAGTGCAACCCCTGTACAGAGGCCTTAGTCCTCGATGCAGTCGACCCAGGTTCCACTCTGACCCGCAGTCCCTTGCTACATGTCTCTCCCCATCTTCCACCCCCCTTTCCGTCAGCCTACTGTGTTAAAAACATGCCACTTGTGCTGCGAAAAATCTCCAAAAAAAAATAAAAAATCCAGGACCTTGAGGATTTGAATCACACTTTCTCACACGTAATACAGTACAATTATCCACCTTATTTTCGAACACGGAAGTAACGTTAAAATATAAGTTAGCTTTAGAATGAAGCTGTAACTTTATTTCTAGTTTATTTTTTAGAGTATCAGTGTTAAAGGAAGTAGGACGCCTCGTCCTAACAGCTCTTGTACACGGTCGATGATTAAAACACTCCTGCTCCACATTAACCTTTCTTTTACACCCGTTATTATGTCGGCCTCTAACTGTACAAACACTCCCGGTCTTCCTCGAAATCATAATGATGAGTAATTTGGGACAAAGTGGCTGCATGAATCGCTGTTTAGCTAGCTAAACAGTGGCAGGAAGTGACCGACCGGAAGTCTAGCACAAAAAAAAACGTCAACTCGCTGTCTCCGCATTTCCAATGAAAATAAGGTGGATAGAAACACAACAAGGCTAAAGAAAGGTTGAACAGTATCATGAAAAAACAAACAAAAAACAAAGTGTAAAAACAGCAGCCTAAGATTTGGACGTCTAAGCCACATCTGGCTTAATGCACATCTGGCTTAAGTTCATTGTTAGTAGAAGCCAGAAATGTTAAAATGTGTTGCTGAATTTTCCTGGAGAGCTTTTTTTTCCACTTCAGTTTTTAGGTGAAAATGTTTTTAGCTCGTAGCATCAGTGATTGACAGGTATTGCTCTGCAGAGGAATGACATGACAAGCTAGAGCCACAGCACCAGGCATCTCTCTATTAAATGCGAGAGACAAACTGAGCTTTTCGATTCATGACTGCTAAGTTATAAGCACCACCAGGGGTTCCATAAAAAAAAACCAGTAGTCCCAGTCTATTACTGTTTTAACATTGCTGTAAAATAGTTGACTTTATTTCCATTTACGTTGTCCAGCTTTCGCCCATACAACGTGAATCACTCAAAACTGTCGCTTATGAATTCAAAGGCCTGGGGAACTAATCAATTCAGATGATTTAATAATTCGACACTGAATATTGAATTAGTGAAAGATTCATTGCAATGCATTGATGAATCGATGCTTTTACCTACTCCTACTACTGACTGATGTAAAGTCTGTTATCTAGCGTCAGTTTCAAACGTTAATATTGTATATATTGCAATTTTAGACCAATGAAGGAGATGCTCAGACTGAAAGAAGCAAACGAGATACAGAAGAGGTAGGTGAAAAAGTGTCAAAGTGATTTTTCATAAACTTTAAAATCAAACGATTAACAGTTTTAGACTACTTGCATAGCTATCCAGGAGTGGTTGGATTAGCATTGCTGTATGCTGTGTGAATCAAATTTTATGTAGAGACTGAGGTAGAGTTGACTGTAGACTCCTGTAACCATCTTCAATATTTCATCTAAACCAGCCTAAGCCCTTTAACATCTGGCATGGTCTAGCTGGTCCTGGTTTTAAACCGAAGGAAAATAACAGCCAGGTAAGAAACTATTTCTGTCTCTTAATTTAATATTTTTGTGAGTTAAAAAAATGGGAAATTAAATGAGAAATATCAAAAGCCAAACTCACTCAATATTTGTTTGAAACCACATTTGCATTTGTTATTTAGATCTTAAATTTTCAGTTTTTATGCAGAGATGTGAATTTAGCTTTTACCAAGATATCCTTTTTAGACATGGACTGAAAGTGAAAAATGAATTATCCCATCATCAGAGGAAATTCCTATCAGAGGAAAACACTTTATCTTTTTAAATTAAAATTTCAGTTGAATGGGACAGACGTAGACCCACAGAACGGGTCCAACAACACCACCAGCTCATCAACTGTAAGTAGACACAGATAATAATTGTACTTTTTCAACATTTTTGATCACTTAAGGATCAACTAAAACTCAATAAATCAAACAAAGCAAAATGTTTATTAATTTCTGGATTTATAATAAACGACACAAAACCTTCCAACTACAAAGTCTTTGCATTACTTGCTTCTTATTCTAATTTTCTTACTTTATTTGTTTTTCTGTTGATTAGTATAAACTGTTACAGCTATCCCTGTTTTGAAGATTTGTTTTACCCTCCTTCTCTTACCCAATGACAATTGAGCTGTAAAACAGTACGGAGAAATAGACTGGGATGTGTTAGAGTTTCAGACCGTATAACCAAGTAATCCCTTTTTTATTTTTACTTAAATGAGCAGTGACTCTATTACATTTGCCTTAAAACAAATTACTCCTGTATTGTTGCTTTGCAGCGTAACCTAAAGATGCAAATCTAACTTTCTGAGGCATTTTGATTCTGCTCAAGTTTTAACGTTTCTTAATTTTTCTTTCAATACTTGGTATTTAGATTTTCATTTATTTCTTGTCTTTTCTTTCCTAATCAAAATCAAGCTGTAAAACAACCCAAAAAAATGTCCTTTACAGAGAAATAGACTGGAAATTTGTTTTGTTTGAGTTTTATATATCCAAGAAATCCTTTTTTTAATTTTATTTAGCTCAGTAGTCTACAGTATAATCACTCTTGGAATATTTTACCATCTTCTCTGAGGTCTAAAATCCACATTCTTGCAAGCAAACCAATACAAATACTGAATAAATGGAAATATGTATGGTATAAAGCGTTTTCTCCTTTTATTTTAGGTAGCAGAACAAAAATAATCCTCTCAGTGCCATTAACTTAGTTACTTTCCTAAACTACTAAAATACTTTTCTACACTTTTCTTTATGTTTCACTGTTGTGTCTAATTTTAGGAGAAAAGAAAATGAAGGACAACCATGTTACTGTAGGCAGACTTGATCTTTATAAAGTGTTGATATCTCTGGATATGTTAGCAAACATTGATTAAAACACAGTCATGGGAAGATTAATTAATGACCATCCTTTTGTTTAATGAATGGCTGAGCCCAAGTCTGTTTCTCAGTAAAATGTCCCCGGATGTTTTTAGTCCTACTTACAAAGGAGTTAAAATGAATTCAATAAAGTCGTGGCCATTAGAAGAAAAGTACTCTGTTATGTCTACGACATTTTTCCATTAAAGAAGACAGCAAAAGTTATAAAAAGTGTTTCAGTGCATCAGCTTCATTTCCTGGAGGGCTAAATTTGTACCAATCGTGAACTGTCAGTTTCAGGTCTCCAGTACAGCCAAACCTAGAACCAGAGCCAAACCGACGGTAGGTAAAAACACTCACTAACAGGACAGAATGTTATTGACAGACTTCACCATTACCTGTTTAGATATGTATTCATGCGTCCTATGCCATGTAGAGACTGAGGTACTGTTACCTGTTATAGTTCTGTAACTAACATCATCTACACCCCAGCAGGAACCAAGTAGCGTCTGGCATCCTCTGCAGGGTCCTGGTTTTAAAGCAAAGGAAAATGACAGCCAGGTAAGAAACAAGTTTCTGTCTCTTAATTATATATTTTCGCAAGCTATAAACATGAGGAATTAAATGAAAAATATACTAAATTAGTATTTGAGAGCTGTATCTTGGAAACTGTCAGGAGTGAATAAATTCTGTTTTCATGTTTTTTGTCAACATAAAATGGAAACTAAGGTTAAAAGATGAGCTGGACCTAAACTGAATTTGGTCAGAGACTCTGACCATCATTTAGAAATGCCCTCCAAATCTAGCTTTAGGGAAGAAAAATATAAAGACACAGATAATATAAATAAAGGATGCCTCAAGACTTTCACAGTTTCTGTAAAGTTTATTTTTACATCCCTAAATTGTAAGGATCAGTTGTGGGATACAGCATATGGTTATAGGCTACTGACTGTGATATAATGTCTAATGGCATCTATATCAGTTTCAAACGTTAAGTGATACCGCATCTATTGCCATTTCAGACCAATGAAGGAGATGCTCAGACTGAAAGAAGCAAATGAGATACAGAAGAGGTAGGTGAAAAAAAAATGACAGAATGAAGTGATTTTTCATCACCTTCAGAATGTAGGATCCAAACAATGAACAGTTTTAGACTATTTACATAGCTATCCCTGATTGTTTTGGATTAGCCTTACTGTATGCTGTGTGACTCATGTTTTATATAGAGCCTGAGGAAAAGTTGACTGTAGAGTTATGTAACCATGTTTAAGGCTCCTTCTAAATTAGCCCATTAACATCTTGTATCCTCTAAAGAATCGTCCTAGTTTCTCATCAGAAGGAACCGTTTCCCCAGCTGTCATTTATATCTCAGAATAGAAAATGAATGTTAAAATCTCTTTGATGGGAAATGAGCAAGTATCCTTTTTTTCTGTTGCAGAAATAGCAGAAGTAATGGAAGATGCACAGCTGAGGTCTCATGGAAACATGTCCAGGAACACAAACTAGACCACGAATCTAGACTCTGTAGATGATACAATCATCACAAAATAAAATATAAACATCTCTTGTGAAACAGGATTTATTTGTTTTAAATGCATTGCAAAAGTTCATGCCAAAGGGTATAAGGCATGGGTGTGACAAAAAAAAGGTCCAGATCAAAGGTTAAACTGTTTTGGTAAAAATAATTAAATTTGTCGTTCAGTCAAAAATATTGATACAGAAAGAAAAATAACTTTTCTCAAGACGTCTTATCTAGATGTCAAACATGTTGGTAAAACTTAGTATTGATAAAAGT
Organism: Fundulus diaphanus; assembly: GCA_037039145.1. Lineage (NCBI taxonomy): Eukaryota > Metazoa > Chordata > Actinopteri > Cyprinodontiformes > Fundulidae > Fundulus > Fundulus diaphanus. Next base: position 15,313,534 of record CM073137.1, on the reverse strand, counting down.
CAACTACACAAATATTTGTCCTGCAGATTTAAAATTTAGATGAAAATATTTAATCTCAGAGGACGCCACTACTCAACCTCAGGGTTCTCGCCAGGATTTCTTTTCAGCGTAATGGTAAATATGTCAGATGGTGAACAATTCTAATAATTATGCTTTCATTTTTATCACTGTACATAATTAAAAAAAAATCAGTATTGTAACACTGTTAAAACAACAATAAAGTTTAAAATATTTAATTCACCTATTCACCATCTTAGTTTTTTCCTACATGATGGATTTAATGCGCATATACAACATCTTAACACCTTGAAAGGAGAAATTAAGGTGAAAACATTTGTCTGTTGGAATACCTGCAATGAGAAGTGAGAGAGCGACAGATTTCTGACATTTATAAGAGTTCACACGTATGGAGAGTCTGAGCCCCATGGCTCAGCAAACTATCTGGTAATGATCATTAATGATAATGATGTCACCCAACCATCTTGAACAACAAACGGTCTAACCTACAAGGATCAAGATTAACTCAACAGAAATAAGGAAGTAATGGTCATCTCTCCGAAGGGCGGTCTGAAAGCCTCACCCATGGATTTTACCTCAGTAAGATAAGTTTTTCACAAAACATCTTAAGCCATAAGAGAGATCGTAAAGTGTACAAATGTTAAGAGTAGTAAGGAGGACTTTTAGCGAGTCTCAGAGTGTCTGAAGCAGGGAAGATGGTGGAAACAGAGCGAGCTGACTGGCTGATCCACCACCTAAACAGTGGAGGAAATGAGCCCATGAACTTCTTTAACAAACATACAATTATTAATATGTAGATAAGATAAAGTATTTGCATCCCCATAGAGGGAAATTAGTTTTACAATGACCGAGAGGTGCAAACGCACTGCAAGTACATGAATGCGCTGCAAACACAGAAAGTACTCCAAACACAAAACAGAGGCCAGTAGATGCCAGCCTCAGTAGAAAGAAATAAGACCACAGTGGATTTGGGAGATTTTTTACACGTGATCCCCCTGAGGAGCAGAAGAGTGAGGTAAGACGATCTTGCACACGCAGTCATTCAAAAAACTTGGGGAAACGTTCCGGAAAGAATTGGCAACTCTACCTTTAAATGCTGGTGTAACTCGTAGGGCTTTCTTCAACGAGTTGTTGTAGATGGTGATGGCAGCAGATCTGGAGAAGCCTCCAGAAGACATATTTCCTTCCACATTGTCGAGTGGCGGAAATACGTCGTTAAAGTAAAACTGTCGGGGCTCCTGATACAACCTTTCTGTTCGAAAAAAATAAATAAATAATAATAATAATAACTTCAATTTATATAGCGCCTTTCAAGATACCCAAGGTCGCTTTACAAGAGTGGGGGTAGGGACAGGGTGGGGGTTTTAGGGAGGATAGGCAAGAGAGAAAAGGTGTGTTTTGAGGTGCTTTTGGAACTGTGTTAGGGAAGTGGCGGAACGGATAGGAGGGGGCAGGGTGTTCCAAAGAGTAGGGGCAATTACACAGAAAGCCCTGTCACCAAAGGTCTTGAGTCTGGTGCGGGGAATGGAGAGTAAGTCCTTGCTGGTGGAGCGCAGGGACCGTGACTGGGTGAGCGGGTGGAGGAGGTCAGTGATGTACTTGGGTGCCAGTGAGTGAAGTGATTTGTAAGTGAGGAGGAGGATTTTGTAGCTGATGCGTTGTTTGATTGGCAGCCAGTGGAGTTTCTTGAGGATGGGGGTGATGTGCGCCAGGGCTTGGTGTGGGTTAACACCCTGGCGGCTGAGTTCTGGACATACTGCAATCTGTCTAAGGCTTTGTTGGGCAGCCCAGACAGGACACCGTTGCAGTAGTCCAGGCGGGAGGTGACAAATGCATGAATGAGAGTTTCGGTGAAAATAAAAAGAGCTCAAAATTGTTGCTTATTCTGTTACAACTAAGCCATAATTAAAACATTGTGCAAGTCCAGCCTTGGCGCTCGGAAGACACCAACTCATACTCTACTGCTTTGTTTACTATTTTGTGTTGTTTAGCAAAGATGGAAGTACTTTGTGTTTTTTTAGGGGAATTTGATAACTGCATATCAGAGTGGTTCTATACTGAATAAAGCCAAGTGCATATACACACACATTATGATCAGATTAATTGATTGAGTGGCCATATGAATGGTACAATCCAGTTATTTAATCTGAATACATTTTAATCCGATCATGAAATGTTGTGGATGTAAACGTAGCTTCTGTTGTTGCTCTGTTACAGTCTAATAAAGAGGATGCTCAGGGCTATCCATAATTTTCTTCATCTTATGAAGAATCCTTCCTTGTGCAGTCATCACCGAGAGTTCTAGAAGGGTCTGTTCTGGTTTATGAAGAGACTGTGAAAGTCTTTTGTTAGCAGACAGCATGACCTCTGTCTTAGCATTTATAGGACCAGTCTCAGATGAAGAAAATCAGCATGAACAAAGTCAAAAGCAGACTGCAGACACTTAACAGGGTTCCTACAGCATAAGGCAAGTTAAATTCAAGACTTTTTAATGCCACTTGAAATAAAAAGTTAAGACCAACTTCATAATAAACACAAGATAAAAACACTTCTTGCGACAACTTTAGCCAAATGTTTATTTTAACATAAACCATTAGTTTCTGGTCCGCTAGAATGTTTCAAATTTTGAAAAACTTTCCATACAGGAAGAAATATAGCTATATTTTTAACAACTATTGAACTGAGTTCATGAACTTTGTTTTGTTCCCTAGTGAAATAAACAAATAAATCAGTTTTAAAAACAACAACATAATCAGTGCTAACTCCTTTTGGCTGCTATGGCATGGTACTGCAGGCTTTCTTCAGTTCCTCCTCCACCTGTTGCAACTTTGACATTTTGTCCTCATATCGCTTTCTTAGCGTGTTTTATTTTGTGATAAGTTGTGCCATCACCGTGCCAGCCGTTCTCTCGTCACTGTGTCACCGTGTTCAAAGTCCACAATACCTCTGCTTTCGTTCCGCCAAACATCGTGCGGAGATTTGTTGCCATCTCACAGCCATCTCCGACATCACTGTCGTTGATGACGGAGATGGCTGTGGAGGCATTGCAGAGATGAAGGTGGAACAGAACTGAGAAATACCTGATATTTCTGGGTAACTTGATTTGGACGCTTTGTGTTTCACCCTTTGCATGTGTGACTCCACTGCCTTGATTCCCATCGTGCCGAGATTGAATGATTTCTTGCACAAAATACACCGTGCCTCATATACATTCCCTGGTACTGGTTTTAGCCATGCAGAAAACTCTTGGCTGGATAGCCAATTTTCGTTGAATTTACACTTCCCCATGTTGTCCAGATAAAAAGTGGCGCATCTCCCCAAAGTCCCGGCTGCAACATCGTTTTTATTGGTTTCGCTATTGGGACAGAACCAGTAAAGGGTACAGCGAGCCGTTCGGTGAATAAAAACAAATAAATTTGTTTCAGTTATTTTAATGTTTGATATGGATTACAAAAATAAAATCCTATTTATGACATGGTAACAAATTTAAGACCTATGAATGACCGATTTAAGACATTTTAATGCCAATTAAGGCGTTAGTTTTATACTGAAGAATTCAATGCCTTTTAAGTCACAGCAGTAACAGTTTTTTGCATGCCAGTAAACAGTAAACGGCATAAAAATGTTTACAACCATCAGTACCATTTCTCTGTACATAAATTGAAAACAGAGTTGGACCTAAAGCACCTTTTAGGATGTTTATGCATTCAGAAGACAGACCACTGTGTTCATCATCTTTGCCCAATTGGCTTTAACTGTTTAGATTCATTATTCATAATTTCTCCGTCTGCTCATCAGTTATCAATTCATCAACTTTTAATTTTATGCTGTTGTTTCATTCTTCAGTAGTAGTATAATGTGTAAGTGGAGCATTAATTGGCTCACTCATGTTTTTTGTGACGTAGTGAAGTAGTTACTAAATTCATAAAGAATGGTTGTGTTATTTTGTGCAAGGTGATTGCTGTCTGAAGGCTGTTGTTCATATCCTCCTTTTTGGTAAACTGTCGATTAATAATTACATCTATAGTGATTTTGAGCACATAATTATTAATCATTAATTAGGATAAACAATCAACAAATCCTAATTGCACAACACGAGGGAAACAACAAATGACTGGAGTTGAACTCTGTTAGAAGCACACACTCATTGCCTGCTACAGACTGCAGGGAAGGTCTTTCAGCACACACAGCAATTAAAAGAAAAACAGGTATAACTTCAAGAGTTTTATGCAGAATAGTAAAAAATGAGGATAAATTAACAAGAAAAACAAAAACAAAATATTAACATATCGATCAACAAATTTTTGTACTAAACGTCTTCGATTACATAGAAGAATAAGAGAAGCTCTAAGTTAAACACCTTTTTAGTATGATAGTTTTATTCAGGGAAAACATGAATGACCTCACTGCCAGCTCAGAACTCTTAGCAAGGTGTGCTCCATCCTTGGGGATGAGAGCCACCCATTGGCTGGTAAATTCCTGCTTCTACCTTCAGGCCGTAGGTACCCTCTGCTAAAAGTGTGGGACTAACAGAATAAAATATTAATTTGTCCCTGCAGCTATTGCTCTCCTGAATAAGTAATTAACCTGCTTTTTTTTTTTTTTTTTGTCTGAGCGATTGTTGTTTAATTGCTTTCCTGCTACTGCGAGCTGTAAAACAAATTGTCCTACGGGGACAATAAAGATACCTTGAACCTTGAACATGTTTGACTTGCAGAACACAAAAATCAATAGGATAAAGAACGAGTTGGACTTCGTTCAGAAGCAAAAAGCTTAAACTAATTTAACCTCCCTACACTGATAGCAGCAGTAATAGGAGACAGGACAGTGAATTTTCAACATGAGAGGATTTATATTCCTCTGTCTCTTTGAGTGCATTGCAAGTTTTTGTCCATTTGTAAGTAAACCGTAAGTAAACTTGAATATTTCAAGTGCCTAAATTAATTCTGATTTTGTTAGGATGTCTGCTGGATTTGTAAATTGTTTTGGTTCAATCTATCATCTATTATCAGCAATACAAGCTGATAGCAATAACATAATAAAAAACATGTTCACAGATACATAGTTTAAACCAGTATATGTCCCCAGTTTATTTAGAAACAAATCACCAGTCCCGACAGATTGTTTATAGTTGCAACCATATTGGACACAAAACTCGGGGTTGACAAGTGACCTTCAACCTTCCTAGAGAAAAATCCAAATCCAGGGGCGTTCTTGATGCTTTACTGACTGAAAACTGTTTTTAAAATTGTTGAGATGTAGCCTATTAACAGTAAGATGCAGAGAATTTATTGTTGTCTTCCACTGAGAGTTATTTTGAGGGTGTTGTCAGGACTTTGGATAGACAAAATCGGGGAAGTAAAAAAAATTCCCCATATATGGAATTATGCTTTGACGTACAGTGATCATGAAACTTAAAATCTCTTTTTACCTTCAGCTTTCTAGCAGACATGTCAAGGTTTTGAGTTAATGGCAATTGACAGTCTGAATGGACCTATATCTGACAAACGGCAGCCATAAAAGTCTAAACATTTACTGAGTATCCCTACAGTAAGATGAAATATTGTTCCTGTTCATCTTAATTGGACTGGAACTGAAAATCAACCCTGGATGTTCTCTTGCCACCAACAAGGTTGCCCTGATAGTTCATCATCTGCAATTTTAAGGTTCATTAGAAAAAAAGTTCTGAACACAACAAAAGCAAAATTATATAATAATTAAAACGGTGGTAATGCCACACAAATGCCATCATTAGCTCATAATTTATTTCTTTAGACTACCTAACCCCAGGTTTGTATGTTTAGTATCAGTTTCCATGTAGCTCAGCTCAGAAAAACAGAAATTAGATAGAAAACATGTTCAAGCAGAAGATCTCTGCCTCCAGGTTAAATGTGCTGAATTCAGCCCCCTAACTGCCATTCTTTCCAGTTTTTTTCCATTACCGTTGTCTTCGCTGTATAAATGAGTTGTTGTTCCAGGAGATACAAGGTGGTAAACTTTCAAATCAGTTTTAATCTGTGTCTCGTTACTTTTAAATTGGTTTGACGGGGAAGATTTAATACTTTAAATCTGACTGAGCAGATATTTTGGGGTTCACTTCCTGGCCACTTACCTGTAACCGTAGCTCAGGTGTTTCCTCTGTTGTCTGTCCCTCATCATGACCAGTGCCTGAGGATGAGGGTAAACCTGGTGCCTTCCTTGCTGGGTTAATTAGTTGATATCTAGGGCTTCAATACCAATGTAAAATCTATTTTTTTTAAACAAAAATCGAGTAAAGGGACATGTCTATAAATTGTCTGTCTGAAGTGATTCTCTCTGTTTTTTCTTTGCCATGTGTTTTATGACCCCCAACAACATCAGCAAGAATGTAGTTAAACTTAATCTAATGTGGATATTTGTTGAAACAAGAGTTCAAAGAAATATTCTCCTTTTTTAGGTGACAAAAGACAAACAGGTCAGTGTAACTGTATGTAGACTTCCTTTTTTATAAATTAATAACATTAAGATGTTAATATTCTGGATATGTTTGGGAAGACCCAAGAACAGGAAGACACACATATGAGAAGCCCCGCGTTATTGTGGTGTTTTTTCTTTGTTTACCTGTCAGTGGAACGGAACTTGGACAAAACCTGAGGAAAAAGAGGTAAGAAGTCATATGAGAGGAAAATGTCGTAATACTTGTCTGATGCCGTCACGATGGCAAATAACAAATATGATGCACCATACATTTTAAAATTCTGCTGTGCTTTACTGACCATCAAACCATCACCATGACTATCAAAATATTCCCATTAAAAAACTTTTTTCCCCCATAAAAAAAAAATCATAACCAGTGAGATTTCTTAGAAAAAAGCCTCAAAATAATTTCCAGTGATCACCAAGACATGCACTTTGCCCGGAGAATTAGCCCTGATTCAACATGCAACATTCACTTTTACATGCATTTTTTAAATCATACGTTTAATTTTGCTGCTCAGCAGACCTTGTGCAAAAAGCCTAAGACCCATCAAACTGAAAATGTTTTACTTAATGTCCTAACAAATTTCCTGAAAAAATCTTTTTCTCAGTATTTATCCTCTAATAAGCCATGCTTCATCTTGAGCTGTTAATTCCTTATCAAGCAGGTTCTTCATCCTTTAGCTAAACGGATGAGAATCAAGTTTATGAAAACGGTTAAAATCTTCCCTAAATACCACTGTGAGGAAGGGCTTTTTGGATGGACCTTGAACCAAAATGGAGCTTCTTAGGGGGCAAATAGGAAAACTGAATCTCATTGTTATCAATACAGTTTTATACTTTTTACTTATTTTTAAAGAACCGGGTTTTAAAATAAAGAAAAACAGAAAACATTTGCAAAAAATGGAATGCATACATTCTATGGGAGGTTAATATTTGTAGAAAATTATGTAAAAAAAAAAAAAGTTTCCAAACTAATAAGAAAAAAATTGATCTGAAAAAAGTATTTACTGTATTTTTAGTCTCATTCTGTTCTGGAAATTTAAAAACTGCTACAAAATACATTTATTATTATCATACTTGTATTTTAAGAAATTTGTTGTTTTTATTGTTTTTAGCAAAAGTTAAGAGATGTTGTGGCTGTGGAGCTGCAGGTTGCAGAGCCCTGTTGTAGTTTATTCTTCTCTCTGCAGGTCAGATTTTAAAATTTAGATTCTTAGTTCGTTTCAACTAGGACTTCCTGAATGTCTTTACCAGAACCATTAATCTAACCAGATGGTTTTTCTGTGCACATTTCCATCATGGGTTCCACAAGCAGGGCTGTTTTTTTGTGGAAATCTTTCCAAAAATGATTTCTCAATTTTTGTCAAATTATTAAGGTTTAACAAACCAATGACAAAACATGTTTTAATTTAAATGTTTTTAAAACAGCAGTAAAACTATTTTGATGTATTAAATGTATAAAACAAATTAAATTACATGTACAGACAGGGATCATTGAAAGGTAATCAGGGGGGAAAAACGCTTTAGGTTTTGCATGAATAAAGACCAATATAAGCTCAGCAAAAACAGAGAACTTTTACTCAAGTTGGAAAAACAATAGTAACTCTTTTTCTGGCCAGGACTTTTCATTCTTCACAAGAAGACATGTGAAGAAGTGTGGTTAAGTCCAGATTCCTCCTACACCAGCGATTATATATAAACCCAGCTGTCAGAAACTGAAAAAAAAAAAAGGTTTTGCCCAGACGATGCGTCAAGAAGCAGCTGCAGAACGGCTTCATTTTGTTCCTGCAGCCCTGACAGAGAGAACAAATGTATATGTCCTTCTGGAGTATATTTAGACTTTAGGATTTTCCGTTGCTTGCCAAATATTTTGAGAAATTGGATGAAAAAATTTAAATTTTCTGTTTCAGATGTCAGAACAAAGTAAACAGACGATTATTAAGGTAGATTTGACTTTTATAAAGCAATGACTAACATTATCATGTTGACATTTCTGCAAAAATTGCAATCAATTAAGCATCAAGTTATTCTATTACGTGTTTTTCTGCACCTTTCCATGGAACGGGGGCTGGACTCCAACTGAAAATCCTCCATAGGACTCAAAGGTAACAATCACATGTAAAACAAAGATGAGAATCCTGCATAACCAACTTCAAAACATTGCTGTGTGTTGGAGATATGCACAAGTACCAGTACTTAAAACTTAAAACAATCTGTCAAAATAGAAAAAAGTCTAACTCATTTTGTGAGAGCTACATGAAAGTTGGATTTTAATAAAGGATTCAGCAAAATAAAACTTTCTATATGCAGCAATGTATAAAGAACATTAACTGATCATCTCTTTATGTTAAAAAAGACACATTTTTGATAATATTTTTAAGTGGTGTTTTTTCCTCCAGGCTCGCCATATAGTTTTTTAAAAAAGATTTTCTTGCCCTGATGGCAGCTTTTACCCAATTAGGCTTTGACGAAACACCGCATCATGCATTTTCTTTCAATTAAAGTACTATTTGATGCAATTTCAGGTCCAGAAGCGAAGTGCAGCTCCACCTGAAGTTGATCAACAACAAATGGTAGGTTAAAAAGCTTGATTTTTTTTTGTCACCAATTCCACTGGTTTGACCATCATCAATTTATTGTTCTTGCCAATTTAAGGTTAAATCTTCAAATTTATTTCAATATGTTTTTTTTTTTTTTTCGACTGGACTGTCCAAAGGCAAAGGCATAAGCAAACCAAGCCTCTGCTTTGGGCCCTCAAACCACCAGGAAGCTCACAAAAATGCTTACATTTTTTTAAAATTATAATTTTAGAAATGAATATTCTGACAATACAAATACGTTTAATTTGATGATTTAATCATATAATTCCAAATTGTTTAAGAATTTAAGATTTAAAGGCGTTGGAAAGTTTATTTTGTAAAAGTGCAAAGAATATTCCTCATTGTTTGAAAACTATGTTAAACTAGCAAAAACTTTGATGCTACAAGTTTATTTCATTCTTTGGGTTAAAACTTGGTTTGTTTACAAATACATCTCAGCAATTAACCAGTTATCCTTGATTAAATGTGGCTCCCTAAAATTCTATATTGATCGCCATTAGTATACCCTGGGCCAGCCCTGGTCACTGTGAATAAGTGTTAACTACAATATCCATCAGAGGTAGCATCCCCCCGTGCCTTTATTAAGGGCATAGTTAGCACTAGTCCAATGGGCAGGAGTTTGATTATTTTTAGAGCAATATACAAAACAGCTGATAGGGCGCCTCTGGCTCAGTGGAAAGAGTTTGTCTTTGAAGGTTGTGGATATGATTACAGCTTTGATTACAGTTTTCCATACAGCAGGGGTGTCTAGAGAGCATCTCGGGGGCCATTCGTGGCCCACTGAAAGGATTTTGTGTGGCCCCTCCCACCATAATCCTAGAATGGAGCAAATCCAGCCTGGAAGCACAGCTGGTTGTAATCTAAAAATTACCCTAAAATAAAATATTACGTTCAACAAATATTTCTCATTTTATAAATCAGGGTCTGCATTTATCTTAATTTTGAAGTAAAAAATCCCACAAAGATCTTATAACTTTTATTCAAAAGCAGACTTAAAATAATTACAAACATCTTTAGGAACATCAAGTAGTGCAGTATTATCACTATACCACACACAATAGACTGTTCTTAAATATATTTTTAAAGTCCAGAAGAAGCTAGGCTGTAAGTGGGGAGGCAGTGATATGCATTCCCAGCCATAAAATCTATTGTCTTAAACTGACTGCATTGGGTGGCTCTGTGACAACTGCTTACAAGTGAACGCTGACGGGATAGAAACCTTAATTATTTCCCCTGAGATCAGGATAACTGGTGTATTGGCTTCTACTGTCAAACCAAAACCATGAAACCTTGGCATTAAATTCTATTCTTTCATGTCATTGGAGCGTCGTTGTCATGGATTAATCAGAAACTGGCTCTTTTTTTTTTCTTTCAGCTGAGAAGTATTTTAAGCTTCAAGAACTTTGGTGTGAAAAGGAGAATTAGAGATGATTTGTCGTGCTTTAATTTCATCTTAGTTGGCTACTGTAACCGTATTTTTACATGTTTGAAAATGAAAGATCTTCATCATTTCCATTCAGCTCAAAATGCTGCTGCAAGACTTAACCAGCACTAAACAGAGACAGCACATTTCCCCAACTTTAAAGGGGACACGTCATTCTTTGAAGTTCTTTCTCTTCACGTTTAGATCCTTCAGTTGTGGTCTATATAAAGTGGAACTGCGATGCCTTGGTCTGAATTCCTCGTTATTAATCATAAATTATTTTCCATTAGACTTCAAAAGCGGCCCACGCTTTTAGCTTGTTTTATGCTGTATGATTTATACAGTTATGTATTATGCTGGTGAAGATTCTCAGTCATCCAGGTCATGGTCATTCCAAAAAAAGTAAAAAACCAAGCAACTGGACTTGTTTTCCGTAGTTTGAAGACATTTCGCTTCCTATCCAGGAAGCTTTCTCAATTCAAAAAGTCTGGAGTAATATGGAGCATCAAGCTTTATACTCCTACCAAACAAAGGCCTTGTAATGGCTTAGATAACATCCAAATTCAACAGAATCAGCTCCACCCCTTAGTAATCGGCAGTCGTTAAAGCCATTAAACCAGCAGATTGGACCGAAACTGGTCCACTCCTCTGTAACGAGGAGTCATTAGGGTCGTTATTGGCCTGGCTTGCAGGAACGATGTTTTGATCACCCGTGTGATGGTGAGAATTGAGGTGATGATTGGCTGGAATTAATCCTATATCTGGATTATAGGTTTTTGAGAGTTGGAACCTAAGTCCTCCTCCTCTGTTTAAAGTTGTTTTTTCTCTTTTAACGTAGATGGCTTCCTTCACACCCCTTTCAAACCATCTGTCTTCTTTGTCCAAAATGTGGACATTTTGGTCCTCAAAGGAGTGTCCTCTGTCCTTAAGGTGTAGGTGGACAGCAGTCTTGTCCTGAAGAGGTAGCTCTCCTGTGTTGACCACTGAGCTATATTATACACTGGAGTGCTAATAGCCCGCTGTTAGAACGAGTCGCTTTGAAGCCACCAGCCGCCATATTGGTACTCCCTATAGGATGTCATTGACAACAAGCTACCTTTTCTCGACTGTTTGGGGAACATGAAAGGAGATGGAAACCTCAACATTGAAGTATATAGGAAACCCACTCACACAGACCAATATCTTCTTTTTGACTCACACCACCCATTGGAGCACAAACCTTCGGTCATCAGAACCTTACAACACCGGGCCGAGCATGTCCCTACTAAAACAGAAGGGAAGCACAAGGAACAGAAACGCATCAAAGATGCCCTCCAAACCTGTGGGTACCCTAACTGGGCTTTTGTCAAATCAGCAAGAAAATCCAAAAGACCCGCTGCAGAACATAATGGTGAGAAGCGAAACGTCTTCAAATTTCAGAAAACGAGTACAGTTGTTTTGTTTTTTACTTTTTTTTGGAAAGTTATGCATTATGTTTTTATCGGCCGTGTTTTTATGCCTGTTTTTAATTGTAAAGCACTTTGTGGTTTTTGATCTGTAAAAAAGGTGCTAAAAAGTTTATTTACTTTTTCTATATACTTTATCACCACTTTTATCAATATCTCATGGAATGCCACAAATCTGCATTCACTATTGATTTATTTAATATTCCAGAACCGAGGGAAAACTCCTCCGGACGATCAGCGTTGATTGGACCAACAAAGTGAAATGTGGACCAGGTACTGTTTGCCCAACAGCACATCTGTATGCCAGTATAAAACACAATTACATGTTGAAAACTATAAAAGTAGGTGGGGTTAGGAGCATTGCATTTTAACTTATTTCTGCAGACAAATGCTAAACAAAGGAAGACGTGACTACGGCTCCATGGGGGGAAAAAAACTGTCTATGTTCCTACCTTGAAGACATTACTGCTGATGTTATGTTCATCCTTAAATAAAAGTTTGAAAGTCTATTGTGTGAGAAGAGTTTCATTTGTTTACATACATAAGTCCTATAAGGCCCGTTTACACTACACTTTTTTAACCGAGCCGAGACCAGTCCGAGCTCGGTAACCGAGATAACTCTTGTGTGTAAACGGTCAGCAGACTGAACCAGACCGCGCTAACCATAACCGGACCGCGCTAACTGCAGACCAGCTCTTGGGTAGGTCTCGGCCTGGTTCTATTTTATCCCGGTTTCTGATAACGAAGAGCGCATGAGCAGACCGCGTCATCTCCTTACAGTCAGCTGACTGTCAGCGGGTTTTCCGGCGTCTCTGGCTGCACGTCCCGATTCACACTCCATTCAGACAAATTTCAGACATTCATAATAATACTAGCTTCCTTACCGTGCCACACGGTTTCCAGTGATGATTCTGCTTAGCAGCGCAATGAACCTCAGCGTCTGTCATTGTTTCCGGCGTCTGTAAATCCTTTTTAGACGTTCGTTTGTCTCATCCACTTCCCAAAAAAGCCAACTTTCTCAAGTAAATTCACCAATGGTTGCCTTCTTCCCCTGACTCTCTGCAAACACCGAAATATCACAATATCAAGCATAACTTCCTGAATGTTACGGGCGCAGCTGTGTGTGTTTCGCTGCTTCCGCATTCAATCCCAGAGAGCGGTAGTACCGCAGATCGCCACTAGGGGACGATGAGCAACCAAGGAACCAAGATAGCGTTGTGTGTAAACGGTCGTCAGAAACGAGGCTCGGCCTGGTAACTGGACCAAGCTCGGACTGGTCTCGGCATGGCTCGGTTTTTTAGGTGTAGTGTAAACGGGCCTTAAGAAATTGCGGGAATGCAGTGGCATAAAAATTTCCAGATCAAAATGTACCAACACGAGTCTAAAGAGTGATAATGATGGCAATGTGACCCAGAAATATAGAGTACAATGAGGAATGAGAGATTTATACCTCGTTATGAACAGTAATGCTTCATTATTGACAACATCCAATAAAAATGTTTACAGCCATCAGTACCATTTCTCTGTACATAAATTGAAAACAGAGTTGGACCTAAAGCAGAACTTGATGGCACACCTTTTGGGGTGTTTATGTATTCAGAAGACAGACCACTGTGTTCATCATCTTTGCCCAATTCTCTTTAACCGTTTAGCTTCATAATTCATCATTTCTCCGTCTGCTCATCAGTTATCAATTGATCAATTTTGCAATTTATTCTGTTATTTCATTCTTTAGCAGTTTACTGGATAATGTGTGGGTGGAATGCTTATTGGCACATTAATGTTGACTGTGATGTGAACTAGTTAATAAATTCACACATCTGAAGAATGGTGGTGCTTATTTGGTGCAAGGTGATTACTGTCTGAAGGCTTTTTTCATGTCATTCTTTTTGGAAAACTGTCTATTGATCGTTACATCTAAGGGGATTTTGAGCAAATAATTATCAATTAGGATTAACAATTAACAAATCCTAATTGCACAACACGAGGGAAACAACCAATGACTGGAGTTGAACTCTGTTCGAAGTACACACTCATTGCCTGCTACAGACTGCAGGGAAGGTCTTTCAGCACACACAGAAATTAAAAGAAAAACAGTTAAAACTTCAAGAGTTTTATGCAGAATAGTAAAAATTGAGGAGCAATGAAAAAAAACATTAAAATATCGATCTCAACTTATTTTTGTACTAAATGTCTTCCGTTACATTGGATTACATAGATGAATAGGAGCAGCTCTAAGTCAAACACTGTTTTAGTTTGATCTGCCATCAAAGCCATGAGTTTTGTTTATTCAGGCAAATGTTTGACTTATGGAAAAAAAAAAAATCGATAAAAACGAGTTGGACTTTGTTCAGAAGCAAAAGCTTGATCTAGTTTATCCTCCCTACACTGATAGTCTGAAGCAGATGTAGAAGTAGACGGGATAGTGAATTTTCAACATGAGAGGATTTATATTCCTCTGTCTCTTTGAGTGCATTGCAAGTTGTCCATTTGTAAGTAAATCCGTTGAATGGTTTTATTGTTTAACTTGAATATTTCAAGTACCTAAATTAATTCTGATTTTGTTAGGATGTCTGTTTTCTTCTTTATTATGGATTAGAATTTTTCTGGATTTGCTGTGGCAGCAAGAAATATGTACAAATGATGTGATATTGCTAAATTAAATCTCCATTTACATTGTAATGCAAAATCTAACTGTAATCAAGAGTCTGTAACTGAATGCTTATAGAATAAAAAATGTAAGTCATCTTTAGAAAAAAATACTCCCACTGGTTTTGGGGGTAAAAAATAATTTTGGAACCTTCCATTATTCAGATTCAGGATCTGAATATTAAAGATTAAAGCTCTTTTATTCAGTTTGCCCAAACACATTAACCAATGTCGGAGGATTGTTTTTCTTGACTTTTCAATACATATTATTTATAAGCTAAACTGAACATTTCAAATCAAATTGTAAATATGCTTCTTAAAAGTACCTCATTTGAAAAACAAAACCCTGTTTACACATTACAATATTGGTATTAAATATCAAAATTGAATATATACCTGAACTAACCTGTATTATATTTTAATACCTTTTCAGGGACCACCAGGTACCTGTTTTTCGCTGCATGGGAAGAACGAGACGATCCGCTTGCCTGTGGGTAGATCGTCATAGATATATTTTTCTGTTAAAATGTTGAGTCTCTAACGTTTTCTTTAGGCAATGTAAAGTGTAACTCAACCCTATTTAAAATAATAACCCCACCCCCAGACAAATTTGAAATATTCCATCAAAGTGGGTTAGGGAATACGCGGGAAAGGGAGGGGAGGAGGCTGTAATGGGGGGAAAGTAGCAGCTAGCTAGATTTACCATCATGGAGAGTGAGCAGAGTTACGCTGGTAGTTACACCACGTTTCAGCCTTTTGAGGTGGAGGATTTTCACCCCCCTCGTCTACGTAGGTTGGAAGTACTGTAAGACAACCATGTTAGCAGTTTATTGGCAAAAATAGTTGAAAAATCCAAATCCAGAGGCATTTTTGATGTTTTACCAACAGTAAACTGAATTGGGAAAGTAACATTTTGTTAAGCTATTGAAATGTATTAACAGTAAGATGCACAGGACTTGTGTTTTCTTCCACTGAGAATTATTTTATGGGACTTGTCAGGACTCTGGCTAGACAGTTCCAAAACAAAACACACAAACAGACAACTAATTTTCATGTCACAAAGGCATTGCTTAGTTGATTTTGCAGTATGCTTTAACTTACAGTGATCCTTAAACTTAACATCTCTAATCACCTTCAGCTTTCTAGAAGACACTTTAAGGTTTCGAGTCAACGGCAATTGAAAGTCTCAATGGACCCACAGCTGACAAGCGTTAGCCATAAAATGTCTAAACATTTGTTTAGTTTACAGATATTAAACTGAAATATCATTCTAGAGTGTTGTTCTACTTCATCTTAGTTGGGTTCTTTAAAGAGAAAAGGCTAACTGTTAAACTGGATGTAATCTGCTGTCAAGATGTGGAATTAGGGGAGCAATAAAATACTTTTTGGGGTTCACAGTTTGCACTTCATGGCCACTTACCTGTAACCCGTAGCTCAGGTGTTTACTCTGTTGTCTGTCCCTCATCATGACCAGCCTGAGGATGAGGGTAAACTTCCACCTGGTGCCTTCAATACCTGTTAACGCAGATATAAACATTTTTACCCATAATGTTTGGGACTTGTCCTTGAACTTTAACACCGTGGTCCTTATTTTGTTTAGCGTTTATATCACACTGGTAAATGTGCCACGTGCTTCTAAATGAACTCACATGACTAGCGAACAGCTGAGTGAATCAGATACACATATCAGCTCCTAGGTTGAGGATTCATGGCGCTTGTTGCTGTAACTTTCCATCAGTCAAATCCCCGCTATAACCGTTAGATTTCCGTTAGCTTCCACCTGCGTCCGCGTGCGGCCACACAGCTGGCTCGACTCCGACGCACGCGCGCGGACATTCTACGCTGCTTTTAAAGGGGCCGCGTCCCTGCTGCAGTTTAACCACATCCTGGTAGGATAGATGGGCGCAAACCAAAGACTGAGAGATTACCTATTCTAATATTTGAAAAATATTGTATATAAAGAATATTATAACAACTAAAAACACATTTTCAGAGCTACTAGGGATAGAGGAAGGAAGGAATAAGGAGGGAAGAAAGGAGGGATAGTGGAAAGTACGGAAGAAGGAGGGAAGGAAGGATGGAAAGGAAGGAAGAAAAGGACATACAAAGGAAAGAGGGAGGCAGGGCAGAGGTTAGGAGGGAAGGAAGAATGGAGGAACAGAGGGAAGGAAAGAAG
The DNA here is from genome assembly GCA_037039145.1 of Fundulus diaphanus. Classification (NCBI taxonomy): domain Eukaryota; kingdom Metazoa; phylum Chordata; class Actinopteri; order Cyprinodontiformes; family Fundulidae; genus Fundulus; species Fundulus diaphanus. Next base: position 15,296,764 of record CM073137.1, on the reverse strand, counting down.
AACGAGGGAAGGATGGAAGGAGGAAGAAGGAAGGGAAGGTAGGAAGGAAGAAGGTAGGGAAGAGAGGTGCGAAGGGAGGGAGGAAGAAATCAAGAGAGGGTGGGAGAAAAGAACGAATGAACGAGGGAGAGAGGAGGGAAGGTAAGAAAGAAAAAGAATACATTAATAAAAAAGAAAGGAAAGAGGGAAAGACAGATACTGGAGGAAATACACAAAGGAGGAAGGAAGAACAGAAGGAAGGAAGGTAGGACACAAGGGGTAAGAGAGGGAACAAAGGTAACAAGGAAGGATAGAAGGAAAGGATGGAGAAGGAACACAGTGAAAGATAGACGGAAAAAAGGATGGGTCAGTGAAGTATTTAATGAAGGAAGGTGGATACAAGAAAAAGAAGGAGGGACTTAAAAAAAGGAAGTAAAGCAGAACATAATACCTGCCTCTGTGTCAAAGCCGATTTCCAAACTCTGTTATTGCAAATCTTTGATCTGCCGATATGGACTTAAGTTTCCGACCTCTCTTAAAAAAAGTATCTTTAACATCATGCAAAGCATGTTTTCCATGATTTCCTGCTCAGACAGACTATTTTTCCTGTTATTTGTTATTATTCACAAAAAAGGCATGAGGCTCCAAGCTTTTGCTTAAGTGGGGAAATGTTGCTCCTTTCTGCATGTTTCCGTCTTTTGTTTATTGCTTAAAAACAAGATTTAAGGACAGCTGGTCAAGTTCTGTTGTTTATTATAAAGCTTTTATCCAGTTTTTATTTAAAAATCTGTAAATTAACCTTTATTGCCTTAAAAATGATAGCTGGGACAATTTCTGAGAAAGAGTTGTTCTTGTAAAATGTAAAAATGCAGTGTTGACTGATTTTGATTATGCTGCTGCTTTGCCAGTTGTCAGTCTAAAGTGTCTCTCCTCTTTTTCCTCTTCCCTCCCTTTTAGATGCCAACAGAAACCAACAACACAAGCAATAATGTAGGTAAACTTTAAAAATGTCTAAGGTAATAATGACATTTGTTTAGATGTAATTAATAATAAAAAAAATAAGAATCAGAGACCAGGCCACATTACGTGTGTAAATATGCGTTGGTGTCATCCAGGACAAGAACTTGTTATAAGTTCAGAACGCAGTTCAGATCACACAGGTTGAACCAAGTTAATCTGTGCTCATGGTTCAACGCCTAACATTGGGAACCAAATTTAGTTATTTAGTCACAATCTTTTGTTTAAGTACTTTCCTACTTTAGAATTGAATAGAAATCACCTTTATTTTCCCTCAGCGAAATGTAAAAGGAAGAATACAGATACACACAAAGGTAACAAATATTAAAAAAAATTTACAACATAAAAAAAAGACTGTACAGTAATTAGTTGTTAACATTTAGTATAATCAATAAATTAGAGACATGCAACTGAGGGGGGAGATTTAAAAAATGTGCAGAACATCAACAGACTAACAGACAGACAGAAAAGGACTGCAAAAAACAGCAGAGATGATAAACACCGGTTGAGTTTGTTGGGAGCAGCAATGGTTATAAAGCCCAACAGCTACAGGGAGGAAGGACCTGTGATAACGCTCCTTTGTGCACCCAGGATGCAGCAGTCTGTCACTGAAGGAGCTCTCCAGTAGCTTCATGTCTGGGGTGATAGGCACTGTCCAACAGTGTTGATTTTTTTTTGTCTCCCAGCACCTGCACTGGGTCATGGAGGCGTCCTAGAACAGAGCTCGGCTTCCCGATTTAGTTGTTAGAAAGCAAAAGGAGTCAGCATTTATAACTGATGAGCAGAATATTAAAACTGAACTTTTGCAACTGCAATCTACAGTATTTTAAACTAAAACACAACAGAGCAGTCATGGTTCTCTAATGAAAGGTGCCCTGGGTGAGCCCCTTCTGGCCCCCTCCCCTAAACCAACTAAAATACAGGCCGTTATCTTGCATTTTATGAATTCTACTGGAAATACATAATCCAGTCTCCCTTTTCACAGCAGTAAGTAGGGGATGACTTCTAATTACACAGACCTTCCTACTGACCTCTGAATGCACATGGATAAAAGCAGTAAAGAAGTTGTTTAGGGCACAACAGACAGATAAGTTACATTTTACTGTCCATATGTGTGTATGCCCCCCACTTTAATGCTGCCCTGGACAACTGCCTACATGGCCTAAAATAAAGAACACCAATGCTACAAGGGTCCTATTAGCCTTTCGTAACAACCCAAATTTTGTTTAAACACATCAGCTGAGACGACGGCCCTTCTGATAAATTAAAGCCAACATCTGAGCTGGGATTTTGTCCACACTTCTCTGTACAATGACTAGTTATCTACCCGTTTGTAGCAGCCTCTCCTGCAGTAACCACACTAAGTGGAGCGCAAACAAAACTTTTTTTAAGTTGTTACGTTTAAAGCAAACACACAAACAGTATGTAGCAATCTCCAAGCTCTTAGCCAAGAGGCAAAATGCTGTTGCACTTCCCTCCATAATGTACCTGAGGTTTGCCCCCCAAAAAAATCTTTATTAGGTTTTTAGCACGGTATTTGGTGAATAAACCTTAAAACAATCTCAAAGATTGTCAGATGAAATTGCTTCTGGAAAAAGTGTAGTGTTCATAGTGTAAAGTCTATTTTTTTAAAACTAAAATCGAGTAAAGGGACATGTCTATAAATTGTCTGTCTGAAGTAATTCTCCCTGGTTTTTCTCTGCCATGTGTTTTATGACCCCCAACAACATCAGCAAGAATGTAGTTAAACTTAATGTAATGTGGATATTTGTTGAAACAAGAGTTCAAAGAAATATTCTCCTTTTTTAGGTGACAAAAGACAAAGACGTCAATGTAACTGTATGTAGACTTCCTTTTTTATAAATTAATAACATTAAGATGTTAATATTTTGAATATGTTTGGGGAGACCCAAGAACAGGAAGACACACATATGAGCAGCCCCACGTTATTGTGGTGTTTTTTCTTTGTTTACCTGTCAGTGGAACGGAACTTGGAGTCCCATTGAGAGCAATGCTACCTTTCCCCTAAAACCTGATGAAAAAGAGGTAAGAAGTCATATGAGAGGAATAAATGTCGTAATCCTTGTCTGGTGCAGTCACAGTGGCAAATAACAAATATACCATACATTTTAAAATTCTGCTGTGCTTTACTGACCATCAAACCATCACCATGACTATCAAAATGTTCCCATTTAAAAACTTTTTTTTTCCATTAAAAAAATCATAACCAGTGAGATTTCTTAGGAAAAAAGCCTCAAAATAATTTCCAGTGATCACCGAGACATGCACTTTGTCCTGAGAATGAGCCCTGATTCAACATGCAACATTCACTTTTACATGCATTTTTTAAATCATAAGTTAATATTGCTGCCCAGCAGACCTTGTGCAAAAAGCCTTAGACCCATCAAACTGAAAATGTTTTGAATGTCCTAAAAAATGTCCTGAAAAAATATTTCTCAGTATTTATAATAATATGCCATGCTTCATCTTGAGCTGTTAATTCCTTATCAAGCAGGTTCTTCATCCTTTAGCTAAACGGATGAGAATCAAGTTTATGAAAAAAGTTAAAATCTTCCCTAAATACCACTGCGAGGAAGGGCTTTTTGAATGGACCTTGAACCAAAATGGAGCTTCTTGGGGGCAAATAGGAAAACTGAATCTCACTGTTATCAATATTTCTTACATTTTATTTCAGCCATATTCTAGTTCCGGGGTCCGCAACCTTTCCAATCCAAAGAGCCATTTCTTCATCAGTCAAGCTAAATAAACCTTGTTTAGAGTTTTATACTTTTTGATAATGATCTAATCTAGGAAAGGTGTTCTTATTTTTAAAGAACCATCAATTTATTTCTACTTTTAGGTTTTAAAATAAAGAAAAACAGAAAATATTTGCCAAAAGGGGATGCATGCATTCTATAGGATGTTTATATTAGTAGAAATTTATGTTTATAAAAAAAAAAAAACTTGTGATAGGAAAATAGATCTGAAAGAATATTACCGGTATTTTTAGTGTGTTCTGTTCTGGAAATGTAAAAACTGACAAAACTTGCATATATTATTATACATCACTATAAATTTAAGAAATTACTTGGTTCTTTATCATTTTTAGCAAACGTTAAGTGATGTTGTGGAAGGTCAAAAGAGTCACTTGTGGCTGTGGAGCCGCAGGTTGCAGACCCCTGTTGTTGTTTATTCTCTCTGCAGTTCATATTTTAAAATTTTGATTCTTAGGGTTGTTTCAACTAGGAGTTTTCCAAATTCTTTCACCAGAACCATTAATCTACACAGACAGTTTTTATCTGTGCATTTCCATCGTGGGTTCCACAAGCAGTGCTTTTTATGTAGTTTTTGTGGAAATCTTCCCAAAAATTATTTCTCAACTTTCGTCAAACATATTAAGGTTTTTGGAAAAAAACATGTTTTAATTTTAAATTCTAAAAACAGATGTAAAGGAATTTAGAAGTATTAAATTTATAAAACAATAAATAAAAATATATGTGCAGACAGGGATTATCACAAGGTCATTGCAAGAAAAAAAAAAAACACTTTAGGTTTTGCATGAATAAAGGCCAATATAAGATTAGCAAAAACAGAGTTTTTATAGAAAACCATCTGCCAGAAACCAAACAAAAAAAGGTTTTGCCCAGACGACGCATCAAACAGAGAACTTTTACTCAAGTTGGAAAAACAATAGTAACTCTCTTTCTGGCCAGGACTTTTCATTCTTCACAAGAAGACATGTGAAGAAGTGTGGTTAAGTCCAGATTCCTCCTACACCAGCGATTGTATATAAACCCAGCTGTCAGAAACTGAAAAAAAAAAAGGTTTTGCCCAGACGATGCGTCAAGAAGGAGCTGCAGAACGGCTTCATTTTGTTCCTGCAGCCCTGACAGAGAGAACAAATGTATATGTCCTTCTGGAGAATATTTAGACTTTAGGACGTTCTGTTGCTTGCCAAATACTTTGAGAGATTGGATGAAAAAAGGGTCATTTTCTGTTTCAGATGCCAGAACAAAGCAAACAGACGAGTATTGAGGTACATTTGACTTTTATAAAGCAATGATCATGTCGACATTTCTGCTAAAATTGCAATCAATTAAGCATCAAGTTATTCAATTATGTGTTTTTCTGCACCTTTCCATGGAACGGGGCTGGACGCCAAATGAAAATCCGCCATAGGACTCAAAGGTAACAATCACATGTAAAAGAAAAATGAGAATCCTGCATAACCAAACATTGCTGTGTGTTGGAGATATGTATAAGTATCAGTACTTAAAACTTTAAAAACAAAATATGTCAAAAAAGAAAAAAGTCCAACAATTTTTTTGAGAGCTACATGAAAGTTGGATTTTCATAATGGTACTCAGCAAAATAAACCTTTCTACATGCAGCAATGTATAAAGAACATCAACTAGTCTTCATCTCTTTGTTAAAAAAGACACATTTTTGATAATATTTGATTAATATTTGATAATATAAGTGGTGTTTATTCTCCAGGCTATCCATACCACTTTTTAAAAAAGATTTTCTTGCCCTGATGGCAGCTTTTGCTCAACTAGGCTTTGACGAAACACAGCATAATTTTTTTCAATTAAAGTACTATTTGATGCAATTTCAGGTCCAGAAACGAAGTGCAGCTCCACCTGAAGCTGATCAACAACAAATGGTAGGTTAAAAAGTTTGATTTTTGATTTTTTTTTGTCACCAATTCCACCGGTATAACCATCATCACTTTATTCTTCTTGCCAATTTAATGTAAAATCTTCAAATTTATTTCAATATGTGTTTTTTCGACTGGACTGTCATGATCAGAGTAGGCCAAAGGCATAAGCAAACCAAGCCTCTGCTTTGGGCCCTCAAGCCACCAGGAAGCTCCCAAAAATGCTTGAATTTTAAAGCTGAACATAGACCAACAGGTTTTGTTTACAGAGAATGAGAATACAAATAAATTTAATTTGACGGTTTAAACATAGGATTTAAAAATTTTTATATTTTTATTTAAGATTTAAAGTCGTTGGCAAGTTTACTTTGTAAAAGTGCATAGAATATTCCTTATTGTTTGAACGCCATGTTAAGCTAGCATAAACTTGTAAGGCAAGGCAAATTTATTTATATAGCACAATTCAGCATCTAATGCTACGAGTTTATTTCGTTCTTTGGGTTCAAACTTAGTTTGTTCAGCAATACATCTCAGCAATTAAGCAGTGATCCTTAATAAACTTGGCTCCCAGATTCCTACAAATGTATATTGAAACGCTGTTAGTGCGCCCATGTGCCCGATTAGCAAAATCAGAGATGTCCCACATTTTCATTAGAGAAATCTGGTCACCCAGTAACATTGATGATGCTATCTCATCAGTGTTGTACAATCTACCAAATATTGATTATTTAATAGAACACCACAGAACGGTTTTGAAAGCTTTTGTTAGTGGAAACGATGGTTTTGGTTTCGATGTGAGTGTTTGAAGAAGCATGTCAGTAATGACGACGGGCAAGTGGTTCATAAGGCCCCTCCTTCTGAAATACATCTCCAATGGAGCGATCCCAGATGGATGTTTGGAGCTCTGCGGAGCGACATCCATCTGGCGAGAGTCAGGTTAAAAGCCCCAGGCTTTTAGCTAGCTTTATGCTGTATGACGATGCAGTTTTGTTTTATGTTTTTATCGGCTGTGTTTTTAGGCCTGTTTTTAATTGTAAAGCACCTTGAAGATTTTGATCTGAAAAAATATCATCACTTTTATCAATATCTCATAGAATGCCACAAATCTAGATTGACTATTGATTTATTTAATATTCCAGAAACGAGGGAAACCTCCTCCGGATGACCAGCATTCATTTGACCGTTTTTCATTGCCAACAAAGTGAAATGTGGACCAGGTACTGTTTGCCCTGCAGCACATCTGTATGCCAGTATAAAACACAATTACAGGTTGAAAACTATAAAAGTAGGTGAGGTTAGGAGCATCGCATTTTCTTAATTTTTTAATCTCATGTCTGCAGGCAAATGCTAAACAAAGGAAGACATGTGACTACAGATTCCATGGGGGGGGGGACTGTCTATGTTCCTACCTTCAAGAAATTACTGCTAAAGTTATGTTCATCTGTGAATAAAACTTTGAAAATCTATTATGTGAGAAGGGTGTCATTTGTTTACATACATGGTAAGTCCTTCAGAAATTGCTGGGAATGCATCGGTATAAATGTGCATATCTATAGTGGTTATTGATATTTAGTTTAGTCTCAGTTTAGTTTAGATGTGATAAAGATTGTGTCTGGTTCACATAACAAAATAAAGCTTTTATAATAAAAGGCTAAAATTGTAACTTTAATCATCACTTCTTGCGACGCTCAGTCATGTTCAAAGTATACAGTGGAGCAGCAGAGTTACAATGAACGGCTAACGGCTAACCTAGCCACTAAGCTAACCGCTAACCGCAAACCTAGCTGCTAAGCTAGCCGTATACATAAACACTAGAAGAGCGCATGCGCAGCCAGCAAGCGGACACTCAGAAACAAAGAGCACGGACACTGATGTTACGTGAACGCGTCAGAATGACTGGCATGTGAGACAACCAATAGATATGGTGATACCCCCGAAACCTGAGGGACAGAGAGGGGGGTGAGTATATAATGTCTATGGCTGAGAGCAAGAATAAAACTTTGATAAATCCATGCCCTTCAGACTTCTCAGCAGAGAATGGTTAGAGTTTTACAGACCTGCAGCTCCCACAGAGAAACCTCTTTTTTCTGTATACGTGATGTATTAACTACTTTCAGGATGGAAGGATGAATTTACCCAGTATACCAAATAGGTGTTTCTGAGCAGGGTTACCAACTATAGCTTTAAGATGAATGTGCTTGCTACTTCTCAATTTATATAGAACAACAACCATAACCCATCCAGAATTTAGAAAAGTATTTTACAAGCAAACAAAGAAAGGGGTGTGTTGGCATCGCCTAATTTTTTATTCTACCACTGGGCAGCAAACATCTGGGCCTTATTTGTACTAACATTGTAAAAGCAGTTAATATCCACCACGGCTCCCAATTGAGGAGGCTTCTTGGGGCCATCCAAACACCGCTCAGCTGTGGTTTGGGTGTTCTGGTTCATCCCAAAGACAGAACACCCAAACCACAGCTGAGTGCCGTTGTGTATGTGGTCCAATGCAGTGAAGACTGTTCAGACTCCTACATCGGAGAAACTAAACAACATAAACACATGGCACAGCACAGGAGGGCCAGCAGCTCAGGGCAAGATTCAGCAGTCCACTTGCACCTAAAGAACAAAGAGCACTCTTTTGACGACAATGATATCCAAATCTTAGACAGGAAGAACAGATAGTTTGAAAGAGGGGTGAAAGAAGCCATCTTGGTCAAAAGAAAAGCCATCACTAAACTGAGAGGGAGGACTGTGCTTCCAACTCCCCAGTGTTTACAGCTCAGTCCTCCAACATATTCCAAAAAGATTACATCGGCATCTCGTCATGTTTCAGGTGACCAAGTACTCCACCCACACCAAGTTATATCTTCTAACGACCCAGGACAGTGGCGGGTGGGTCATTGATTTGCATCTGACTGAGAATGCACCTAGGAGGATGGGCCTCCATGTCCGTAAAAACAGCAGTGCACCAACTACAGGTTGCTCGAGGGCAAGCCACCAGAATTGACAAAGACTCCTGGATAGATGTTGAAACGTTTTCAGAAAGAACTGAGCGAAAGTCCGGTTGCCTCTGACTAAGGCCTGTTTGCTGTTCAAATATACACTTTTTATTTTACCTCCTCTCCATGGATGTACTGTTGTAATTCCCTTTCCGTGTTTACTCTTAAGCCCTTGTCCATCTAATTTTGCACTTTTCCTTTTATTTCATGTACTGCATGATACATGTAGGGATAATAAATCAAATACAAAATAGTAAATGGCTTTGGATTCAGCTTTGGAAAAACAAACAGAGTTAAAATCAGTTTACTCACCCAGAGGTGCAGCAGGAGGCCAGGCAGCAGACCCGTTCCAGGTCCAGATTGATTGTCCATAAACATCACCTTATTTACTCCTACCTCCTCCAGTTCCTCTTTTTAGTCACTGCACAAAATACACCTCTAGCAGAAGAAGGACAGAGCTGTTAGATCACAGCCTATTCACCATGAGTCGTGACTAAAATGTTTAGATAGCTTTGAGTTATAAGATAAATAACTGAAGGACTCAACAAGGTGACACTCAAGACAAAGTTAATTCAACTCCCATCCTAACCGCTGCAGATCATCTTGTTTAAAGTGGCTTTCTTCTGCTTTGAATATAGTCACATTTACATCATATCATTTCTAAGCATGTTTTTCCAACCGCAAGCTCTTTAAACTTTGGACGGTTTTTGGATTTAAGCATTACGGGTGCATTTTTGCAATGGGAGAGTATATGACCCAAGGAGATCACAAGTTGATAAGGTGATAAAGACCTTGACATGAGGTCTGCATAACCCCCCCCCCCCCCAAGCAAATTGGTCCAACTCAAAAGTTGGACCAATTTGGAAAAATGGTCCAACTTGCTCCAAAGAGCTCCAATGAGTGCTGCTTTCCTCTGAAAGCAGCACTCATTCTGCAATAACTAAATGAGGCAGCTTTAGTTGCAAAAAGATATCAGGGCTGCAAGAAACACATTGAGAGAAAAAAACCCCCACAAATTACCTAACTATCAAACATTAAGCTACCAGAACCCATTCTCCTCCAGTGTGGACCTCGATAATTTTTCCGGTTCCTTAAACAAAAATGAGCCGTAAACTGCCACGATCGCCGGCCTGTTGCTCTGACATCAGCAGATTGAGAGGATCCTCTAAAAATACATCAAGAACTGTCCCAGCAGAGTTATGGTTAAGGAAAACTATCTCCGAGAGGCAGTGATTGCACTGCAATAGTTCAATAATTACATTAATTCTCAAAAAACTTGCCTAACAAATTGCGTCCACGATTTCATTTAAGCTTTGCTATAAGGATAAAGATCAATAGGAGAGGAGAGCCCTAAACAGGCTGCTTTCCTCATGAGTGATCGCTAAAAGCCAATCCCTAAGCCAATCTTGTATTTTTCTGTCTCTGTATATGTTTATAGCCTTTATTTATGAAATTCTTGTTTGTTTTTTACTTCATTTTTGGTATTTTGGAGCACTTTAGTCACCAGGAAACAGAATAAGCAGCCAGATGATAACCGGAGAAGATATTATCTTAACATCAAGGAAACAGGATAGAAAAAACAGACACTGAAAACTGGGTTATATAGAACAGAAAGCAAAACGCTAAATACATAAAGCTCTGACAAAACACGATCTAAAACAGAAATAAGAGGATTAAAACCTATCACACTAACAGGATAAGTGAATTTAATCTGACCTTAAGACAACCAAACTAAACTGAATAGAACTTGCTAAACTCGACTGTTTTATAAACTTTATAATGTTCATATTCTGAGTTTATTGTTGTGTTTAGTTAATTTTTTTTTTAATCTCTGACATCTTCCTGATGATGAGGGTACAGGTGAGGTAAGAGCTTCAAATAAATAAAGCCCACTTAAAGTAAATAATATTTAACTGGCTTCTTATGGTTTTACATTTAAACGAAAGGTTTTGTTGTTGTTCCTGCACTTTAGAGTTGCGCAACAATCAAGCGAAATGCATTTCTTCTCAGTGAACAACAGCACCACCATGTGGCTAAAAGGTACTTGAGCAAGAACGATCATATTCGGTCTTGTGCTCGTCAGGTGAGCTACTTAAAGGTATACGATGCAACCGGGGTTGATTTTCCAGCGAGGCGCCCCCCAGAGGGCGAAAGTAAAAGTGCACTATCGTAAATATGCTCAGCTTTTCTCCTGGTTTCTCCGGCAAGCCAGGCGTGGTTGTTTTGAGCTTAGCAGACAGGCGAATGCAACGAATCACCATCCTGCTGTTCAAGCAGAGCTACGAGGGAGCGCCCTCCCCTCCTCTCCGTCCCCGCCAGTGGAGTGAGGGGAGCGGGCGTCCCGAAACGACCTCTGCCTGGCCCGGGACCCGCTGGGCCCGGACATCGGCTCGCGGGGGGTTGGGTAGGGCGAGGGTCCCGGTCCGCGCGACGCGCTGGCCGTCTGTTTCCGTATGCCGCGCGGCCGCCGGGGTGTCTCGTCTTTCCTCTCTCCCCTCCGTTCCCCCCGACGCCCGGTGCCTCCCGAGCCGCGTCCGAGCGTCGCGCGGTACAGTTTGAGAACACAGATGAGCGGTGGCCGTTTAAACTCCGCGGTTCCGTTGCACAGTTTGGAAACACAGATCAGCAAACAGATGAGCGGTGGCCGTTTAAACCCCGCGGTTCCGTCGCACAGTTTGAAAACACAGATCAGCAAACAGATGAGCGGTGAACTTTTAAACCCCGCGGTTCCGTCGCACAGTTTGAGAACACAGATCAGCAAACAGATGAGCGGTGAACTTTTAAACTCCGCGGTTCCGTCGCACAGTTTGAGAACACAGATCAGCAAACAGATGAGCGGTGAACTTTTAAACCCCGCGGTTCCGTCGCAGTTTGAGATGTATATAAGTACCACGACTGAAAAACTCGTAGTGTATGCCCGGCTTTAACACAGTGAAAGTATGAACATGCACACAGAGAGAGAGAGTAACCATTACAATGTTACTTACAATCGCATCAGCAGAAACGCGAGGTCCGCGTCAGCCTTGCAGGCTTCTTTCTCTTTTAGCTCTCGCCATTCGGAAAAAGCTTTCCCAATGTTCACCCGTGTAGGACTCTTCTCTCTTTCCACAGCCCTTTTCCTCTTTCTTGTCTGCTCCGACATGGGCTTTCGCTGTTTTGTCGCCGGTTCCGCCATGATAACTGCACAAATATCGCCACTGCGCTAGCAACGAGCATGCCTTTCACTGGGGGCGTGTAGCAGTTCTCGCCGTAAAGCAAGACCGACTCTCGCGATCTTGCACGAGATTCTGAGCCTGTGGGCGCGGGCCGAGGGCTCCTGCAATTGCAAGTGCGGTATTTCCCCCACAGACCACCAGGGCGGCCAAGAAAACCTTTGTTCAACCTGAAATGACTCATTTAATCATCCAAAACGGTATGGAACACATTAATTAACTGAAAAATGTTGCATAGTGTGCCTTTAAATGTCATCAAATTGTAGGAACAGAACATTTTGAACAAATGGCACTAGATAAAAACAGTTCCCAGACCAACACTGATCCACCACCAAACCGACAAAGGAGCAGATACCGGCCTGACGGCCAGCTCTCTCTCCTAGAATCTCCTCCCTGCTCTTGACACAGTGCTGGGAGACACAGCACTTTGGGTGGTCAGCATGACTGGAAAAGCGCTATATAAGTTCAGTCCATTTACCAGCCCATTTACAGCAAACCTGGTGACTGTGGCCCGGACTGATGTCCCATCCTGGTGGAGTTGGACTGCCTGTGCACCTCTGTAGGGTCCAGGTATCACCTCCTCATAGTACCAGTAGTGATCCTGACCCTGGACAAATGCAAAACTACTGAAAGGCAGTCACAAAGATTAGGGGGAAATGTTTGTGCCCCCCACCTGCAAAACTATTCCTGTTTTTAGGGTCGTCTCATTGTTTCTTATTGGGACACGTCCCCTAATGGGGCGTGAAAGTATTGCAGGGTGGGGGGAAACAGCCTTGCGCTTTTTTCTACAGAAAATACAGGGCTTCTAAATCATTGTAAAAGTGACAACAGCGCCCCCTGCAGTTTGGTCTGAACCTGCAGTCAGTAGTATGAAGAATGCTATGAATAAAATCCTAAAGAAGTACTAAACTTAATGTAACTGAAGTTTGTATTATTAATGGCTTGCTTGTTATTTTTGTCATATCCGATTCACAGCAAGTTAAAAGTTGACTGCAGGTATGAATCTGGCTAAAAGCACTTTAAAATATATTATATAAAATTACAAATGTGTGGCAATGTTGAATCAATCTAGCTGTAAAAAAAACATTGTTATAAATTAACCCACATATGTTATACATTTTTAAAGGAATTGTGGGACCTATTTCGTTGGGATGGGTTGGCTGGAAATTGTTCCTTCTTCAATATGTGTGGGGGTTGAACAGCCTTGCCCTTTTTTCTACAGAAAATACAGGCCTTCTAAATCATAAAAGTGACAACAGCACCCCCTGCTGTTTGGTCTGAACCTGCAGTCACTAGTATGATGAATACAAGTACTAAACTTAATCTAACAGAAGTTTGCCTTATTAATGGTTTGATATTTTTGCCATACGAGGTTCATAGCAAGTTAAAAGTTGACTGTGGGTAAGAGTCTAAATAAAAGCACTTTAAAATGTTATATAGTTGAAAATGTGTGGAAATGTTGAATCATTCTAGCTGTAAAAAACCCATATATGTAAGGAATTCTGGGCAATTTTCAGGACGGCAGCTTGAATTAATTAAAACAGAAAAGCAATGAAAGTAACATTTTTTTACCCATTTCGTTGGGATGGGGGGGGGGGGTGGAAATGTTTCCTTCAATGGGGGATGCAACAGAAAACATCTGACATCCACTGAATTAAAAGGCATTTCTTATTGAGGATGAACTGCCACAATACTGACTGCATACGCCATCAAGCAAAACAATATGACCAACGATTTTCTGCGCCCTCTTCTTATGAAACAAGCGAACATTTTGTTTACAGTCGGCGTGTGGAATCAGGTCGTAATGTTCTACTTGACCGGTGTTCATGTGGTGTGTTCAAGGTTTACAGAAGTTCAACTACAGGAATTAATGCAGAAATAACTAGAAACAAATCACCAAGGCATATCAAATGACTGAAGAAAACGTATTTAAACAAATTATAAAAGTCAGCTTTTAGAGAAAACTTTATTTTTTTTTTAATTTGCTAATATGCTTGGTATAAGATCACGGGGTTTTTCTGTCTTATCTGTCAAAAGAGCTGGAGCTTTTATTCATTAATCATCTGCGCAAACACAGGAAGGAAAGACAGCAACACCTACTCTGATAAAATGATACCACATATGAATTAAGTATGTTTTTGTGAGAGGAACAGAGGGGTTTCATACAAGCCTCGGGGTTCACCGATGCACATTTACTTTTCTGTAAACAGACCAAAGGAAAAAAAAAAAAAAAAAAAAAAAAAAAAAAAAAAAAGATTCTTCCCATCATGAATATGATCTAGCTCCACCCAAAGAGATTCACTTTCATGGGGAAGAACCCAAAAAAAAAGTACACAAATGCAGAATATTGTTAATCTTCCCCAGTATAATGGTGCATTTGGTTTGCACTCACTGGATTTTAACCGCTGCCGTTTTGTTTAAAAATACTACCCAGTTTAGGGGTGAGAGACAAACAGTAATCGCTGAACATTTCCTGGGTGTTAGTCACAAACGACATTTTTTAAATTTATTTATTTTTTTTTTTTAAAAAGGGCCGAGCCCCGGATTACCCTCCCATGAAAAAAAAGCCTTCATTTCCTTCAGCATTAAAGGTTCTCAAGTCAAGAAGCGAGCGCGGCAACACCTGCAAGGTTACACTGCCGCTTCCTGGGTGTCAGTCTAAAGTAAAAAGCATGTTGTCACGACTGAACGACGCAGGATTAGAAACAAGCTTTAATTACTCTCTCAGATGTTGGAAGAAAGAAAAATTAAGGAGCAGTAAGTTCAAACATTGGATATGAAAGAGTTAGTAGTTGTTATGATCATCATCATGAGGCAAACTACAACAGCACAACATTCCTGCTTTGATTCCCCCCCCTTCAAGTTTGATGAAAGTGGTTCGATCCAGAGGCGGAAACCGGCCTAATCAGACAACCCATCCGATGACAGTTTCTCTCTATCAATAAGGCCACTTTATATAGAAACTCTAAAAGAGAAATGCGACTTATCGCTGCGTGTTTGGAGATCTTTGCAGTGTCACAGTCAATGAATGAATGGGGGGAAAAAAAAACAAACGACAAAAAAACAAAGCTTCAAGTTTCTAAATCAAAGAGTCTGTAGGCCGGCTTGTATGTGGAAGAAGGGGGCGGGGTTTGGTGTTAGCCCCGCCTCTCGTCACCACCACAGCGAGACAGAAAAGCTCGGTCCTTGCGGTCGCCGCCGGCTCTGTCGCTGGGGTAGCATCCCCTCCCGCCTCCCGAAGCCCCAACACAAAAACACACCTCAACATCACCGCGTGCGATCGGGTTGTAAAGATCTTGCAAAAAAATAGATACTTTCACAGAAGTTTGTAAGATCATCGTGCCTAAAGTCATCTTTGATCCTCTGTGGCTTTGTCAAAGCAAGTTGGAAGTCCAGAGAGAGGTTCTGCCACACAACTGTTGCTCTGAAAACAATCCACAAAGGGCAACTACGTCTCTGTTGTTGCTGCAGCGTCAACGTTTGGATTTAATTCTGCTCGTTCCTTTCGGTCATTCCCCTTTTTTTTGCCGTCGGCCCCTTCCGATGCAGTCCTTTCAGTTTTGCCAACCAAACCGTGTTGAGTGAATCGTCTGGGGGGAGTGTACCTGCAGGGGGGGTGTGGGGGGGTGTTGTGTATGACTTGTGTGAGTGAGTGGTGTGAGGGGCGGTGGCAAAAGGAGCTCTTTTAGGACTGCAGCCAGCACAGCTGGAGTTCAGCTTCCTTCGAGGGGTGGGGTGGGGGTTTGGGTGGGGGGCCGTGCTGGGAGGAGGAGGTGGGGTGGGGGGGTTGGGGCAGGGGACGGAGGGGAACCGGCTCTACTTGTCCCCCAGGATGGCGTACTGGTTGTCGAGCTGCAAGTGCTGCGTGGAGGCGCTGCCGGTTTCTTCTCTGCCGCGGTTCTTGTGTTTGACAACCTCAAAGGTCTTCTCCATTTCTCTGTCTCTGAAACACACAGAATAAAAAAATAAAAATAAAAATAAAATAAAAACCATCCAGCCTGCAGCCATTACGTCCGTCTGAGCCGCCTGTTCTTTTCATTCTGGGCTTACTTGCGAGTCTCGACGTGCTTGGCGGTTGACAGCAGGGAGGGGAACTGCGTGTCGCTGTAGATCTCAGGAGGACCCTGGGTCTGGGCTCGTTTGCTGGGGGTCAGCCGAGCCCCTGGGGGGCGATAGACTCCCGCAGGCTTGGATTCAGGCACCTCCTCTTCCTCTGTACCCACGGAGAAAAAAACACAAGCAATTATTTTTTAATTCATGATTCATACAAAAAAGTTATAACCTCTTAGATAAGACAGACATGGGCCATATTTACCCCCAAAGATTCACCCAACGTGCTTTTATTGCTTTACTCGGCTAATTAAACACAGATACCCGGTTTACTCACCCACGGGTGAAGCGGCAGGGGGAGGACCAGCACCACCGGACTTGTTCCAGGGACCAGATACTTTGTCTCCGCTGACCAGAATGATCTCTCCATCCTCTCCCACCTCCTCCTTCTCATACTCCTCTTCCTCCTTTTCGTCACTGTGAACAGATGTTTAACACAGATTATTAAACTCATAAAGCCAGCGACTGCGGCGTATTTGCTGACAAAGCAGTAAAATGGATGCCTCTTATCCAGACGACCGTCACCAGGTCTGCAGAGAGCAATGATCTGATGAAGCAGATGTCGTTTATAGCACTCTTGCTCTGCAGCCTGTGCGGGGGCTGTAGGGACTCAGATATTCAACTTCGTCGCGGATCTTTTAAGAGACTACGGTTCTCCGCTGCACTCCAGCACAACGCGGATCGGATACAAGACTCGGTGTGGGAGACGTCACACCTCAAGAGCCGACACGCATGCTAAAGGTCCACCAGAAATAACCTTTCATACCGTGACAGCGTTTCAGAAATAAAGCAATAGCCAGATTCTCTTGGAAAGATTTGGGTCAAACAGTGCTGACGATGAAATCTGCATAAGTTTGTTGCACTCTTCAATTAATGGTTAAAGTGGGGCAGCACTTTACTGGGTAAGGATAACATTAAGATATTATTATTATTATTGTTAAATTTAGCTGTGATTATAAGCCCAAATGTTGCTCTCTATTCTCTGCTCCATTACGAGAACGTCCCAAACTCTCGCCAGCTGGGATCTACATCAGCTGTGGCCATAAAGGACAGTTGAAGTCCATCCGAGCGCCAAATAATTTACTGGAAAGATGATTTCATTGCCATAAAATATATCCTAACAAATCCTGAATCATCCAAGCAGCTCTTTGTGAATGCTATAATACACATAATGAGTGAAAAATTTTCCTTCTTCAACGGGGGGGGGGGGGGGGGATGGGTTAAAAGCAGAGAAACAATTTCGTTGTAATGTATGTTTCAATGACAATAAAGATGATATTACTATTACAAGTAATTTTCTATCTTCCCCTTATGGACCATATAGGGAGATTTGAGCATGAGAGTCCATTAGATGAGATCTTTCAGCAGGTTATCATCATCTGGGTCATAATCTCAAATAGGACCAGAACCAAACTGAGTGAAAACTGGATGTATTGCAAAGTCTTTAGAAATACACAATTAAATAATGCGTCATATTAGCATTTCTATGTCTACTTAGACACAGAATAGTTTCTAAATACGTATCTACAAAGAAAACACTAAATATAGGGCACATGGGTACTAGTGGTGTGACAATACATCGATCCACATCGACATTTCGATCAAACAATTAACGATCCAATTGCATCGATGCAAAAGGAAAATATCAATCATATTGTCATATTTAAGATGTTCCTTTATTTTGAATTTCAGGCTTTAGACTATAATGAACAGGTAATCTTTTATTTTAAAATGTGTTGAATGGACAGATAACATGGCATCATATTGACAGGAAATCTTGTTATATCAGCAAATATCGTATCGTCATCCAAACAAATCGATAACACATCAAACCGTGGCAAAGCTGGTGATTTACACCACTAATGGTTACATACAGCTGAAGCCGTTTGGTTCTCACCTGATCTGTAAGGCCTGGAGTCGAAGCCCGGTGTAGTCCACTTCTTTCTGCTCAAACTCTTTCCATTCCTCGTCCTCCTGGGCAAAAACATAGCGCTCAATACACGATTACAGCAACATCCCAGAGAGAACATGCGAAGGTCAGTTTTCAGATTTCAGTGCAAACAAAAATAAAACTTCAGGCCCACATTTCATGCACCAGTCAATCAGTGAGACGAGAGTTTTCCTTCAATCTCCCCATTTATTAAATGCTTCAAAACTATGAACTCCCACCATATAAACACAGTAACAAAGCCCACCAATGGGAATAATCTTATAATCCTTTAATTTTCCTTTGGATCAGGAAACTACTTCCTCCATCAAACAACATGCAGCACATTTTTATGTTTTATTTTCCCCCCATTTTCATTAAAGGACCTGTTAAAATCTGAACTGATGGGTCACATCTCGGCGTCGGCTTGTCTACCACAGCGTTAAGCTTTTCCATGTCTCAATAAAACTGAATAATGCTGCATTTATTTCAGTAAGTCAGCTCAAAAAAGGTTTAAACTAGATCTGTAAGACAGGGATGTTTTCTAAGAAGTTGATTTTGATAATTATCGCTGATAAAAAGGCATAATTATGTTTCCCAGAGCATTACACATGACCGCGTCAAAAAATAAAATAAAAAAAGGGGTTTCTATTACAGATGTATGGTACAGTATGTGCGCTCAATACTCGTTCCAAGCTCCATTTGCATGAATTACTGGATCAATGCTGAGTAGACTGGAGGAAACCATGGTGAATAAGCCAGGTACAACAATATAAGCATCTCCATAAAGCTCGTCAGGAGATGTGAGCAGGAAGGGCGCCGAAGTTTCCTGATGAACGGCGGCGCTGACTTCGGACCTCATCGAACACAGAGGACCAACGCCAGCGGATGACTTGAGGGATTGCTGCAAAGCCATGGACAATGCAGACGACTCTCCCTGTAGCTCTACGCTTCTTCAGGAGTGAATGCTGCTTGTCGGGACTTTGAAGCAATCAACTGGTTCCCTTATACAGGACTGTCTCAGAAAATTAGAATATTGTGATAAAGTTCTTTATTTTCTATAATGCAATTAAAAAACATGAAATGTCATACATTCTGGATTCATTACAAATCAACTGAAATATCACAAGCCTTTTATTGTTTTAATATCGCTGATTATGGCGTACAGCAGAAGAAAACTAAAAAATCCTAACTCAAAATATTAGAATATTTCCTCAGACCAAGTAAAAAAAAAAGTTATAACAGCAAAACAAAATCAAACATTTGAAAATGTCCATTAATGCACTCAGTACTTGGTTGGGAATCCTTTTGCACAGATTACTGCATCAATGCGGCGTGGCATGGAGGCAATCAGCCTGTGGCGTTGCTGAGGTGTTATGGATGCCCAGGATGCTTCAATAGCGGCCTTTAGCTCATTTGCATTGTTGGGTCTGGTGTCTTTCAGCTTCTTCTTCACAATACCCCACAAATTCTCGATGGGGTTCAGGTCAGGGGAATTGGCAGGCCAATCAAGGACAGTAATGCCATGGTCAGTACACCAGTTACTGGTGGTTTTGGCACTGTGGGCAGGTGCCAGATCTTGGTTGTGCAGCGTTTCCTGCCACATTTCCCCCTTCCAACACACTTTTTGTGAATGTGCTTTGAAACTGCACTCTGTGAACAGCCTGCTCTTTGAGAAATTTCTTTTTGTGTCTTACCCTCCTGATGGAGGGTGTCAATGATGGTCTTCTGGACAGCAGTCAGATCAGCAGTCTTCCCCATACTTGTGATTTAGTTTACTGAACCAAGCTGAGTGTTTTTCAAGGCTCAGGAAACCCTTGCAGGTGTTTCGAGTTAATTAGACGATTCAAGTGATTAGTTGAATAGCCTACTAGTATACTTTTTCACGATATTCTAATTTTCTGAGACAGTCCTGTGTAGGAAATTTTTGACCAATCTGTATAATCTGACTGAATTTGACCTTGTAAAGTGCCTCGAGATGACATGTTTCATGAATTGGCGCTATATAAATAAAATTGAATTGAATTGAATCTGTGGAAACGTCCCACTGAACCTCAAGCAACTTTAATCCTTTCCCTTTCCAATTTCTAACCAAACTCTTGGCTCATTGATTTGTAGATGAAACGCAACGGGGAAACAGGACGGACGTTGGACCACTGAAGAACGGTTTGGTCTCTGTGTTCCCTGGCTCCTGGGAAGCTTGTAACGCATCTAGTTGCGGAGCTGGGACATAAACCGCAACAGTTTGCAGCTCACATCTCGGCTCAGTCTGCGCGCGTGAGTGTGGACGCCGCAGTCAGCGCCCTCTGGATCAACCCCGACCTCTTTGCTTCTACAGTCCTCTCAAGGCTGCCGGTATTTTTGCTGGTGCTGGTGAATTCTCAGTCATCCAGGTCATGATCATTCAGAAAAAAGTAAAAAAAACAAAACAACTGGACCTTCTTTCCGAAGTTTGAAGACGTTTCGCTTCCCATCCAGAAAGCTTTCCCAATTCAAATTAATGCAAATTAAACCGAAACTGGTCCATCCCTTTGCAATGGGGAGTTGTTAGGATCATCGTTGGCCTGGCTTACAGGGCCATCTCCCATTAATGACCCTAACGACTCCCAATTGCAAAGGGATGGACCAGTTTCGGTTTAATTTGCATGTTATCTAAGCCAGAACAATGCCTTTTTGGGCAATAATATGAAGCTTGGAACTCCACACTACTCCAGACATTTGAATTGAGAAAGCTTTCTGGATGGGAAGCGAAACGTCTTTTCAAACTTCGGAGAAAAAAAAAAGTCCAGTTGTTTTGTTTCTTAACTTTTCTTGGAATGTTTTTGCTGGTGCCACGTTTTCCTAACCCGACTCTCGCCAGATCCGTCAACACGTCCATCTAGGAATCACTGCCATTTGGGAGGTGTTTCAATACCACATAAAACGGAGGAGCCATTTTCGTAGTTGTGACCCAACGACTGTTTGGATTCAGACAACAGACTCCCAAATGGCAGTGATTCCTAGATGGACGTGTTGACTCGCAGCGAGGAAGTAAGCGGTAACATTGACGCCGCCATTTCACCAGCGTTGTCCAATCTACCGAATATTAATTCTTTAAAAGGACACCAGAGAACGGCTTTGAAGGCTTTTTCGGAGTTATCAGAACATTTTTCGCCCTTCTCCCACGCTTGATCTTCCAAACGGCGGAAGTAGCACGGCAGTAAAGATGACGGACAAGTGGTTTACCCAATCATATGCAAGGACTTTTGATAAGGCCCCTCCATCTGAAACACATTTCCAATGGAGAGATCCCAGATGGACGTGTGGAACGAAATCCATCTGAGGGACGCAATTTTTCCTTCCACTCAACTTTCCGCCAATATTCCCCAGCATACAGCTATTTAAGCTCGAACTTCCAGAGACATGACCGCCTAAGGCAGCAAAATCCATTTTTTATTTGGTGTTTTGTAATATCCAAATTTTCTGAAAACGTACCTAAACGCCGGGTTTTCATTAGGTGTAAGCCAGCTGTTATGAACCTACACTGCATAAAAAAGCTTATTGAATTAAGACTCCTATGATAGTCAAACTTATTATGACGTAGGTGTATTTAGACAGCTCAAATTATTGCATCAACAAGTACAGGAGCTACGAGGGGTGGGGTGAGGGGGGAGAGAAAGGGCCTCAACCAGAGCACAAGATGGGTGTCATGCCTGTTTTGGTACCCTGTCACAACGTGCGCCATGTTAGCCTCCAACAGAGGTTCACTTTAATCGCGTATGGAAAACCTACGCTGGTGACATTCAGTTGTAACACGGCACAAACTAAAAGATGGTATATCACCACGTCCAGACGGGCTATTACCGTCCTGGTGGCTAAACCTGCCACGACACCAGAGCGAGACAAAAAGTTCCCCCCTCCCAGAAAAAAAGGAGCCGCGTCGTCGGTTACCTTGTCCACTTGAGCGTCCTGGTTTTCGTTTTTCCCAGACTTCTCCTTCTCCTTCTTCGTCTTTTTCAACGCGGCCGACGTGGGCCCGGCGGGGGGCTCCTTCCCCTTGCCCTTCTCTTTCTTCTTCTTTTTGTCCCGCTTGGCGAAGAAATCGTCCAGACTCTTCTCCGACTGTACATCCGCCATTTTCGCACAGAGCAACGTTAACGTCGGTTGGCTAACCCGGAGCAATGACAAGCGAGCGAAAAGCCGCGACCGCAGAGCGAAGGACAGCTGCCGAGACGACCGGGAGGGACCGAGTTAGTCCCGATTCTCACGGTTTGACGTTTGTAACAAGCCGACGGACTAATATGTAACAAGTTGCCCCGTCCCAACCGCCGACTACCCTGTCAACCATGCCATGCACGGGATTTCTGACAAACCTGCACCCTCTCCCGGAAACACTTCGGCCATGACCCGGATGTCATGCGTGTTGGCGAAAAAGCCGAGTCGATAAATTAATAATCTTAAAGCGTCTCAAATACTTTAACCAAAAGCTATACAAAATGAAAATTTTGTTTTTATTTTTCAATTAAATTAAAATTTATTTTTATGGCGCCAATTCACAACACACGTCATCTCAAGGCACTTTACAAAGTTAAAGTCAATCAAATCATACAGATTGGTCAAAAAGTTACCTATCTAAGGAAATCCAGCAGATTGAAGTCTTGACAAGCAGAATTCACTCCTCCTGAAAGAGTGTAGAGCCACAGTGGACAGTCGTCTGCATTGTTGATGGCTTTGCAGCAATCCCTCATGCTGAGCATGCATGAAGCGACAGTGGAGAGGAAAACTCCCCTTTAACAGGAAGAAAACCTCCAGCAAAACCAGGCTTAGTGTGAACGGTCATCTGCCTCGACCGACTGGGGGTTAGAGAAGACAGAGCAGAGACACATAAAAAGCACAGAAGCACACATTGATCCAGGAATCCTTTCTATGTTATATGGTAATGGCAGATGATCTGTCTCCCCTGGATGATGTCACAGCTAACAGAACGCCAGACCAGGTGTACCTACTATGAAGAGAAAAAAGACAGAGAGAACAAAAAGTAAAAAGTTGAAATAACAACAAACAATGCAAATTGGAGAACAGTAGGAGAACTCAGCAGAGTTAGAGAAATAGACCCTGATGTCCTCCAGCAGCCTAAACCTATAGCAGCATAACTACAGAGATAGCTCAGGCTAACCTAAGCCACTCTAACTATAAGCTTTGTCAAAAAGGAAAGTTTTAACTCTGGCCTTAAAAGTAGACAGGTTGTCTGCCCCTGTTTCATTTAATTATTTAATTAAAATTATAAATTATATTATATTATGTTAATCTTTTTCAATAATTTCACCTTTTGGCATAAATAAATAATTTTAAAATACTCTTGCCGTGAACCTGCTTTTTAGCTTTTGATGTTGTGTGTGTATATTTTGTATGTTTTTAACTTGTTTTTAACCTTTTCTTGTTTTAATGTACAGCAGTTTGTTCACCAATGCAGTTTTTAAAATGTGCTTTAGAAATAAAGCTGATTGACTGATTGATTGGTAAAGCAAAGGAAAACCTCTAAAGAGATTGCTGAAGCATCTAAAGGAGATCCCAGGCCCCCTGCTGGACCCCATGCAGACGATGCAGTTAACCTTCATCCTGCATCCCCCACCTGTCAGTGGATCATCAGGTTCCTGACTGACCAGCAGCAGCAGGTGATCATCTTCTCCAAGAACCATCAGCCCCAACTGACTGCACCCGAGTGAACCCATCCTAGAAACTCCTGAAGACTGAAGATGTCACCACTGGCAATGGTCTGATTCAGGATGGTGACGAGTCTGTATACAGACAAGAGGTGGATCAGCTGAACGGTATTCCCGGTCAGGACCACCTCAAGCTTAATCCGCTCAAGACTGTGGAGATGATGGTGGACTTCTGGAGAATTTCCCCCCCACTGCCACCCCTCAACAACACTGTGTCTGCTAGGCAAGGCAAGCCAAGGCAAGGCAAGTTTATTTGTATAGTACATTTCAGTACAAAGACAATGCAAAGTGTTTTACATGATTAAAATATAGGAAAATAAAAACATAATAAAAGCAAGTTGGAATGAAATGTACAAGAAATTAAACAAAATAAAACATGGGAAAATGAGAACTAAAAGCAAATATTAAAAACAGCTGGATGACAAACTTGAACTAATGATGTTTCAGTAAAACAGTTTAACTAGAACAGTCGAAGGCAATCCTAAACAAATGTGTTTTTAATCTTCAGTCTGCTGTGGATCCTTTCCGGTTCCTGAGAACCAGCCTTTCTTGGGACCTGAGATGATCCTCACAAATAAATAATGTTTGGAAGAAGGCCGAGCTGAGACTGCACTTTGTGTGGCAGTTCCAGAAGTCCTACCCTCCTCAGGAGCTGTCATCTGCTACACTGCCATCATTCAGTTTGTCCTGTGTTTGCCCATCACTGTGCGGTTTGGTATTGAATACCCAGATCGATACCGTGCATATTTGCACCAATAAGACCATGTCTTCCATTTTTTAATAAAAACACATATACCTCATAATTACCAAATATATTTCTATTTACTTTTTATATATTCATACTTAAAGGGTTCTTCATTGAGAGCAAAGTAGAACAGTAGTCTAATTCCTTGTTTGTGTCCAAAAACCTGGTGATTGAAGTGGATTCTTATTATGAAAATACTAAAACTTGGTTAACTGTCCCAATTTAAAAAAAATAATAGAAGGATAGCAGCGGACAATCATCTTCATGGAAGAAAAGTGGTAAAAAAACAATGGTATTGATAGTTTGCTGGAAGAAAATCATAAAAAAGAACAACAGATCTCAAGGTTATGTTTAATAACAAAAGCAAGAGCATTTCCACATGAACAAAGGGAACTCTTGATATTCATAGCCAGTGATCCACTGATCCGTGGGGCATCAATTTGTTAGGGAGCACAGAGGTTTGACTCTGGTGCAAAGGAAGAGGGCCATATGTTCTGATGAGTCCAGGTTTACCATGTTCTAGAGCAAGGGTGCCCAAAGTGGGGGTCAGGAACCCCCTGGGGGTCGCAACATGATCCAAATGATGATCCAAATTCCTAACTTTATAATATACTTTTTTATATATAGCTAATTTATGCCTTAAATTCTGGAAATAGATTTTTTTTCTGTACAACTATTCAACACCAGAAAACAACCAAGTTATTTCTCGCAAATAGGTGAAATTAAGATCTTTTTTTGTGTGTGGAAACTTACTGCTTTGTTCCCAGTAATTTATTTACTTTAATCTATAATGGTGGTAATACATTTTATGTATTGTAGAGGGGGTAATACATTTTATGTGTTACTAGAATAAAGTCACATTATTAGGCGTACAAGTATAAAGAACATTATGAGAATAAACACGAGGGGAAGCCTGCACTTTTTTGTCAGAGTTCTCATAGATTTACTACTATAATAGCCAAGTTATCCCATCAGTGAATATCTTCTTCTTCTCCAAGGGGAAATTCTCTCTGGAGAAGGACAATTTTGTCCATTCATCTTCGCATAATCAGTCAGATTGAATTGATAGCATCTGTAAAAATCGATTATCAAGTCTTGCCACACATTCCCAATTGGACTTAGGTTGAGAATGTGTGACAACAGCCATAATAACGCATGAATATGCTCCAGGGAGGTCAGAGTCTTGCTAGATGGTTGAGCAGTCTCAAGTCTTTTGCAGCCTCCAGCAGCTTCTCTTACAGGAATCTTCCAGTATTTAGCTCCATCCATCTTCCCATCACCTCTGACCAGTTTCCTTGCCCCTGCTGAAGCGAAAACCTTCCCACAGCAGCATTCTGCCACTACCCTGCTTCACACTTTTTCACTTACGTCCATCGCTCCGTATTTAGGCCACATTTCTTCAGTTTTATCATTGGATCAGAGCACCATCTTCCACATGGTTACAGATTCTCCCACCTGAGTTATGTGTAGCTGCAGCTCCTCCAGAGTGACCATGCTCCTCCTAAGTTGCTTCTCTGATTAAATGCTCTCCTGCATACTGCTCTGTTGTATAGATCACAGAATTTAAATTGGAATATTTACTAATTAGGTGAAGTTCAAGGGGTAAATGAGTGCAACCCTATCTGTAAATGAAATGTCCTCTAAATGTAACAAATGAGGCAAACTCCAAGTCAATAAAGTCTTTTTCTACTGTTTTATTGCTCAGCAGTAAAAAGTACAGTGTATACTACAGTACAAAAAATAACATGTTCAAACACTGCTCCACCTTGCCACTGTACGTTTTGTAAAATATTCACGTTTTGAGCGTGCAAAACAACAAGCCCGGCTGTGAGCATCCAACGCGGGAGATATCTTTGTGTGTAGCCGTGTCGTTCAGCACCACCTTTCGACTCGGTGATTTCAGAACGCCTCGCGGGGGGAAAAAAAACAACAACAAAAAAAATAATCTTTAGCAACAACAGAGGCAGCAGCCAGCATTGGTTATTGATTTAAACTGCAGCAATGCAACGAGTGAAACGGATGACAGCGGGACCACAAACTGTTCGATTAAACCCCTTCTGCGTGTGCTCGCAGGAAATATTCAGCACAGAATGTTGGCCTCGGTGTATTTTGATGTGTTTTCAGCGACAAATTCACGATAAATTCATCACTTGAACGGTGATGGTTACAGCAGAGTGAATGAGTTGTTGGTTTCCTAGAGTAAAGATCTCTCCCCACGACAGAGACGGGTGACAGACACACATTCAGAGACAGACAGAGAGACAAGCAGGCCAAACTGAGCGGACACAAACCCAAAGTTGTGTTAAGCTTTAAGTAACGCAGAGTATTTGGTAATTTGGGTGCAACTCGTCTGGTCATGCTCATTCAGTGCACTAGATGTTTATCTCCATCACACACTCTCACCTCAGGTACATAAAAGGCCAACATGAGAGATTAAGACAGCCATGTTGACCTTCCTCAAAGAAGCTGGTGACAATCGAGGGGGATGTCATTTCCGATCCGCTGAATTCTCTAAAACCTCAATCTGGTCAAATCACTCAGTATAATCTGAGCCTGTGTTTATCAAACTGCTTTTTTCAGGATCATCTTTATTATTCAAACAATTTTTTTTTCTCAAAACACATTCAGAAATTAGGTCCATGCATGACAATAACATTTAAAACTGGCTCTTTTCTTTTTTTTTTTACGCTTTTCATGAGTAAAATAAACTTAAAAATGTGTGAAATTGTTGAAACATTCCTTCTGCAAATGTCAGAATGAAGGATATTAAACATAATTTATGATTTATGTTATATATTATTTTCTACCAGCTGCAATTTTCTTTGTTTTGTTTCATTTGTAAAACTCAGTCCTTATTATAGTTGTTTAAATAAATATAACAATTGTTGCAGGTAATATTGCATTTTTTGTGTATGTTTCAGGACGTTTTTCATCCTCTTAAGAAAATGCATGTGCATTACAATAAAATGTTTTATTTCAAATAGGGATGTCCCAATCTAATCCCAATTGTAGGATTGCGTGGCTGATTAAGGCGTTTTTAAATCATCAGTATCAGAGTCTCTGACTAAAAGCCAACTCCTGCTACCTGTTGTTGTACTTTTTATCCAGTACTTTAAAAATCACAGCCTGTTGGTTTGCGTTGATTAAAAACAGGCCTTGCACATGAAGTTATGTAACAAATATAGATTTACCACAAAAACCTGAGTGCCTATTTATCTTTCACAATGATGTTGATAATGAAATAATCTGATAATCTAAATTGGTTACTCTGCAAAAAGGGAATTAAAAGTAAGTGAATATTCTTGAAATGAGTGCATTTGACCAGGCAAGATTAAATGATCAGCCACTGAAATAAGATTGTTGCACATAAAATAGGAACAGCTCATCTCCACCATCTCATTTCAAGTGCAGTATGGCTAATTATTTTATTTCAGGGGTCAAAATACTCATTTAATTGGCAGATAATGTTATGAATCTGCTCAAATCAAGTAAAAATACACTAATTTCAAGGAAAATTTACTTTTAGTTAACTTTTTGCAGTGTCATTGTAAGACCTTTTTTTAAGTACAGGCCTGAATATTTAATTGGGTTGAGTTGTTCAGTTTGAATTTAGCCTGATTTATCCATTTTAAAACTAGTTTTAAAGGCTGTTTGGGATTGTTGCCTTGCCGTAACACAAAATTGTATCCAACTATCAGCCATCTGACCAGTCTCCCACTGCAACGTGACAGGAAATTTGTTAGGAGGTTCCAGAGCAACCTGGAAACCATTGAGCCTTTCATAGACGAGACGCTGCTGGAACACCAGTGCCATAGTTCACAATGACGCTAGTTTACCTATAACACTGATGCTGACCAGAGAAGAAGAAGCTGCTTCTGCACAGCGGTCCACATAGACAAACCAAATGCCTTCAGGGGAAAGGTTTAATGCTCAGACCAAACAAAGATTAGACTATTTAGTCAAAATGACAAGATAAAGTGAGGTTTTCAAACTTAAGAACTCTCTATTATGCAGCCTTTTGCTGTTTTACTGAACATTTTAATAGTGCATCGTAACTAGCTGGCATTAAACGTTTAAAATCTCATCTCAACTAGGGCGGGGCATTTGTCTTTACTGTAAAGAATTTCTCATCATGGTGAGAATTTTGATTCAATGATCAATTAATGATGTTGAAAACCCCAACCATTGACAGAATTATTTTGACAATTTTTCCCTCTTAGTTCAGTTAGAGGAACAATAAAGATCAATATGTTTGAAAATATGATTAAATCCAGTTACTGCGAGCGGTTTAGTGATAAGAACCGCTCCTCTTTATGTTACTGGTCTCCCTAACAATCCTGTGTCAAAATCTGTATTTTTTTTCTTCAGAGCAGTATTTGTTGGTCTTTGATTGATAGTTTTTTATTGTCACTTATATTGTTATCACAATAAATACAGTGATAAAAGTTTAAATCCATATACCTAAAACTGTGGACCATGTTGCAAAGGCGTATTAGGGCCAGTCAGGATCATGCCAGGACCCAGCTAGAAAACCCATGTGGTACAGGTGGGACTTGCTGACAAATATTTGTGGTGGTATAAGTATTACAAGTATTTATAATTTTGACCCAGTTTGCATTGGAGGAAATTTGGAATAAACTCAAACTTCATTTTAGTGCAATTGTTTCAGCCTGGAAAAGTGTTCCTGTAAAGTTGAGAAACACAGGCCCTGATTTGTCCGAACACACACACACACACACACACACACATCGCTGTTCCCCGCCCCCCTCTTAAATAAGTAGGTGCTGTGTTCAAGTTCAGCAGGCTTTTGGATTTTCGGATTGATTTTAAACGAAAAACAAAAACAAAACAAAAAATGCAAATAACAGCTTTAAGGCTTTCATAGCACATTTTTCTCTTCTAAAGCAGATTTCTTGTGGCAAACACCCACAGTGCAATTACTATTAAGCCACTGTAATGCGACAAAACCCACATATACTCTGTATTATATAAAGACAATAGAAACCTTTATCACAATTAAGCTCCTTTTTGTAGAAAATGTACATCAGAAAAATATGCAGGTGCATCCTCGTCGTGAATAGCGTCTGTTTCTGTGTCGCTCTTCGCTCGCGTTGCTCTTTGCGTTGTTAAAAGTCTCTGAATATTTTATAAAATAAGACGACCGGCCGCAGCGGTAGGCGAGGGGAGCAGGAACTGTCGCTATATGGCGGAGGCTTTTTCTCTGTTGATGAAGAGGGTCTCCTGGCAGAAGGGGTTAACCAGGACCACGCTGCTGCCGCTGTAGTCTCCATTAGGGGGCAGGCAGGTGTCGTGCTCCTGGAAATTAACACAGCAACAGAAAACCATCAGTGCTTGTGAATAAGTGGCAAAAAAAACCAAAAAAAAAAACCCACAGATTTATATGTTCAAGCTAAAATACAATCTATTGTATCTGCAAAAACAAAAGAAAGAGTAGGGTGGACGGGGCAAGGCTGAGGAACAAAAGGCAGAGATGACTCAGAAGGAAACGTTAACTGGAGAGGTGAAGGCAGAGGGTAGAGGGGGGCTGATGGTGGTGAGTCAGCGGTAATGAAGTGGAGGAAGGAGGTGTGAAAAAAAAAAAACCCAAAATGATTTGTTTTTCAGCAGGAATGAGGCCCAATCTAATCCCCTCACCCCACCCCCTGAGAGCTTTTTCATTTACCTACGGCACTCCAAGAGAAGCTACAGCTAGAGAAATCTGCTCTACGGAGACACGTAAAAACTGTAGGGGGATGGTGGAGGTGGGGTGGGGGGGATATTAACAACACCTGGGTGTCACCAAGGACATGCCATACATGATCCGATCTCATCGTCTCTGTCCTGACAGCCCCACAGGCAGCGGGGCAATGCAATGTCAGAGAAACACAAGAAAGGAGACGCAGAATGAAGCCACAAATGCAGAGAAGATGGTCAGCAGAAGCATGCAAAGGACAGAGCAACTGGTTTTTTCTAAATAGCTCTTTGCAGTGCTAACCTAAAGCTAGAAGTCTAAACAGTTTGTGTGCAGGATGTGTGGGGTCTGCAGAGATGTTAGCTGAGCCTAGACCTGTACACGTCCTGGATGGAGGGACAGTAAGCCCTGATGATCCTCTCTTTGTTTGTTGCAGTCGGGCTCTGTCCTGTTTTGTGCATGAACCAAACCACACAGTGATGGATGAACACAGCACAGACTGAGTGATGCCGGTTTAGAAAACGACAAGCGGCTCCTGTGGAAAGTTGTACTTCTCGAGCTGATGCAGGAGGTCGGTTATAATACTTCGTTTCAGAGGGGGCACATCTTGCTTTTCAGTTCTTCCTATTCACATTTAAATCATTCAGCTGTGCTCTAAATAAAGTGGAACTGCAATACTTTGGTCTGAATTCCCAGTTAATTTACTTCCACATTCCCCCCTTTTTCCCCTGTTTTGAGCATCTGGGAGCAACTCGTTTTGGTGCCGTCTCTTTAAATCTAACGGAGGCCTTTCACACCCTGCCCCTCTCCAGGTCACAGAGCGCTACACTCAGTGTTGGCAGATTAGGCGGTTTTCTGCCGAATTGGGCGATTTTAATATTTTCATTTTTTCAATTCAATTCAATTTTATTTATATAGCGCCAATTCATGAAACACATCATCTCAAGGCACTTTACAAAGTCAAATTCAATCAAATTATACAGATTGGGTCAGATTATACAGATTGGTCAAAAATGTTCCTATATAAGGGAACCAGTTGATTGCATCAAAGTCCCGACAAGCAGCATTCACTCCTGGAGAAGCGTAGAGCCACAGGGAGAGTCGTCTGCATTGTCCATGGCTTTGCAGCAATCCCTCATACTGAGAAAGCATGAAGCGACAGTGGAAAGAAAAACTCCCCATTAACGGGAAGGAAAACCTCCAGCAGAACCTGGCTCAGCGGGTATAATTTGCTTTTGGGTGGGCGGACATAATTTGGGCAGATTTGGAGTCAGTATAGTATAGTATTGATGTGCATTCAAGCTCCCCCATACAGTGAATATAACATTATTTAATAGGGCGGGTTTTTGTGTGTTGTGGCGGTATAAGCTGGAAGTCCATGACCTGGTTTAGCAGCTCTGCAGCAAATACTGTGACGTAATTGTTCCAAAAACACAATAGAGAAGAGAGAAAACTGAACGGGTTGAAAAATATGACCCAAAACGAATATAAAGATAACTATGCTGCTCCTGGACAGACTACATCCAACTTTTCTGCACTCCTAGAGACTCCAAAGTACACAACAAAATGTATTTAAGGGCTAAAAAAAGTGGATGTGTCATGATATGTCTCCTTTAAACGCTAAACAGGTATTTCAATTGAACTTGCAGCCAAATAGCCCTGAAATTTATTTTTTTTGCATCACATCCGCAGTTATCTGATTGGTTCTAACCTGATGACTAACTTGATTGTTCTGGCTGGCCAGGCTATAAAGTCGCAGCTTAAAAAGAAAATCCTTCTCTCGTTTTAAAACTTACCTGCTCACATTGCAGAGGTAAGTATAGCTGAAATAGCTGAAATTTCACCTTGTATTGTTTTTATTTAGCTTTTATTTTGATGTTGTTTTTTTATTTTAATTGCTTTTTGGGGTGTGTCAAGCACGTTGGCCAACTGAGTTGTATTTTAAAGTTCTATGTACATTTTAGCTGAGTAACTATTATTGTGGTTTTCGGTGTTTCGCAATTCAACACCAATTACTGCTCAGATTTAACCCATGATCACAATTTAAATCTCTTTCTTGTTCCTAAAGAAGAGAAAATTGTAGGCAGCAGAAACTCAAGTGTTCAAGTGTTAAGTTCGCCTCTGCAGGCCCTTGGAGGCTTGCTGACAGCAGAGATTGGACCTGGATGCTCTTGTTGTTTCCGTGCTCATTAACGGCATTCTGCTGACCTGAGGTGAAACAAGTAAATGTCCTGGCACTCCCGAGCGTGTAGTGCTGCTGAGCAGTGATAGAGTCGTAGTGTGTCAGTGGTTCGTACCTCGCTCTCCAGAGTGTGGATCTCTCTGGGCAGCTCCACGGCGTGTCTGCTGAAGTAGTCCATGGTGATGGCGTTGTTCCAGTAACTGAGGTTGTTCTCCTGACTCGTCGACTTCTTCTTCCTCCTCATGCAGCACACTGTCAACAGCACGGCTACGGCAGAAGAGCAAAATGCGGGTTAGCACAGAAAACGGTCAGGTAGACACTGCCGGTTTTCAGGACAACAAGACACTGTAGGAAAAAATGTCGTTAAAACGAAGGGGAAAAAAACCAAACACCCAAAACATAGTTAAGAAAATTGTCTGAGTGAGGTATTATCAACAAAAAAACAAAACAACTCAACATGATTTCTCCAAAAAGAGCTGATTAAAATGCAGAGAACTGTATTTTGCCTCGAGTTAAACATCTTCCTCCTGTTAAAATGGTTTTACTAAAAGGATGGAGCCCAGACGGGGGTGTCAGTCAGCTGTCAAAATGCATCCTGAGAAATCTTAGAGATCACTTCCTAATGAAAATAAAGATAATAATGGAGGGAGACGAGATCACAAATATTCTGCAGATAAAGCGGTTAGAACACGTATCAGCTTGGAGGGGTATTGAGGGGATGTTTGAATTCATGTAAAAAGTTTTTATAAATGGGAAGGTTTTATTGAAATGTTTCTCTGTTTTTCAAAACAGATCTGTGTGTTGCTATGGTTGCTGAGGAAGGCTCTTTAGAGGTATCATATTCGCTCAAACAGAGGACACAAATCCAGACCTAAAATTTTCAAACGCATCTTACTGTCACAGGTTTTACACTACGGTGTACAATGTATACATCAAAACATAGGTATTTGTGTCTACTTTCAGGTAATGTGTTTAGGATTGCTCCACAAGTTATGATTCTCTGTAAAATCCTTTTAAGAGGGCAGATAACTAATGCCTCACCTACCATTAGGATTTAATGACGAAAAAGAAAACATACAGAATTTTGACAGCGTGAAACAATATTTTGCCAAAGATAAACAATTTCTTGTAATTTGTGTTGTGTGATTTTATTAATATCAGGTGCGAAAACTGTTTATTTTTCCAAGAAACAATTTTTTCTTCTCGGCAAAAAAGAAAAGGCTTCAAACAAGTGATAACCCATATGTCCTAAATGAAATCTATGGACCCTGCCAGATTTTGTGGTTTGGGAGCTGGACCAAAGGGCAGCCAGGATCTCAAGAGCGGCCTGATGATTGAAGGATTTAATAACATAATGTAAAAACTTGCAGCACGGCACAAGGAGAAGAGAACATGGAGCATTAAAAGAGAAAACGGGTGGTAACACAAGGAAGAAGCAAGCAAAGTAACGGACATGGTAACGGAAGCATCCGGCGTGGAACAATGGCCAACAGGGAGGTCAGATCCTGAGGGAGAGGTGGAGAATGACGTTGGAAGCCAGCGTGTTTGTCAGGAGACAATATGGAGCAGCTGAGGCAGAAGGTACGCATGGAGGGAAACACAGAGGAGCTGAACTAAGACACAAGGAACCACCTAAGCAAGGGGAAAGTACTAACCTAACAAAATACAAAGGGAACAAAAAACTAAAGAAAGTAAACACAGCAAAAAAACAAAAAAACAAACAAACAGAGATATATGATGGGAAAACAAACACAAGTAACATCCAAAACCTAACCTTACACCCACAGATCAAGACAGACACAGGGAACATACCATGAGCAACCACCACTCTCTTCCTCCTGCTAAGGGTCAAAGGTCACAGAACTGCTCAGCTACAACTCGTACTTTCTGAATTATGGACGTCGGCTGGGGGCTGCACTGGGTCTTCTCTTCATGCCCGGCAGCCTTATCATTGCACCTGTGCTTAATGAGACTATAGCTTTAGACTCCCGGTGATGTATCGCCACCGCAACCAGCTTACTAGCTTTCACTGTTGTGAAAACTATCCAAACAGTATCTAACTACTAGATAAAGCCGGACACCCAAATAATCAGTTTTGACCATCAATAACTTTGTTAATTTCTTGTGACATTTACTGTAGAAATATGCTTTTATACTTTTTTTATTTGGGTTTTGAAGAGGATCTCAAAATCCCTAGTGGTTACTCAACTGTAAAAAAAATGTTATAGTGTTGTTTTAAACAATTCAGGACTTGCTGTTCAAGGTGTAAAAATAGATTACCGCTATTGTTAGAATAAGTTGGCTGCGGCAAGTTTATTAATTTCCACTAATTTGATTTAGATGCGTCTATGTGCGTCTGTAACTTGCTGAATGTGCAAAATTAACTTTTTTTCTTTTGTTAAGTTCTTAATCATGTCTCCACTTCAGACGATGTTACTTACAGATGGAGGAAACAGGCACACTGATCGCCAGCACGATCCACACAATGTCCATCATGTTCAAGCAGATGGTTGTTGGGGACAGCTGCGGGTTGACGGTGGAGCCCAGGCTGTTGCCCTCTGCCGTGGGCTCGCTGGTTGTGGCCGGGACCTGCCTGTTGAGGAAGTTCCCGCTGTCTGTGGAGGGGGTCTTCGAGATGTTGCCCTGAGCGGACGCCTCCTCCGCCTGGACCGAGCTGCTGTTGGAGAGCAGGCCTGCAAGTCCAGTTGCGTTCCCCTGCTGTTGTCCCACCGGTGGGCTGTCTGTGCCGTTACCCAAAACCACCTGGAGCTCCTCAGTCATGCCCGAAATGTAGTTGGCGGGGATGACTGTCGGTTTGTGTGATTTATGGCTCGGCTCGGTCGATGTTGCTGTGACGGGCGCAGAGGAAGATAAAGGGCTTGCCACGGGCGCGGCGGCTCCTTCTGTTGAATTTATTAACAGCTGAGCAGTGGGTCCCTCATTGCCACCACGGACCTCTCGTAGAACAACGGTGTGGGACACAGGCAGCTCCGGAGATCCAATAACGTGGTCCCTGAGTTTCAGGCCCCGCAGGCGATCGGCATCAGATGACGAAGGGGGGCGAGTGGTCAAAGAGGAAGGCAACAGCTGCCAGGAGTCACTAAGATGCTCAGGGTTTCTGTCGCCTGTCCCCTCTTTAACTGATTCAAACTCGGACATTACGCTGCTGGCATTCTTTACAGTTTCCGACCTGGGCCTAGCGGGCTTAGTCTCAAGGCTATCAGTGCTCACAGTGCTTGGCGTGACGGCGTGCGTGTCAGGCAAGGTGGAAGGAGGGAGGCCAGCCATAGGAGTGACGACGTCTGAAGATGGCGCGCCTTTGGACGACCATTCCCCACTGCTGGAGCCTTCCTGACGCCAGTCCGGAGGGGGATGTGCGGCGCTGGAGAGGGCGCTGCTGTGGGTGGTAGCCATGGAGGCAGAGTCCTGGGATGTGTGGCTGAGGTACGGCTCCGGTGCTGGCGACACCGCTCCGACGTTCAGTGCTAGAAATGCCAGAACACCTGGAGAGAAAACCAAGGGAATTGTAATTATTAGCACGTAATCATCTAGAACAGGTTCATCCAACACCAAATCTTCTCCTGTAAATACACCTATCGTCATGTCTGGCAGATTTAAACATTCATTAATTTCTCTCAAGCTTATTATTGCCAGAGGCAGCCAAAACCAACCCCCCCCCCCCCCCCCCCCGAGGTGTTTGGATCAGACATGAAGCCTCGTCTTGAATTCATTACGCTTCTCAGGATTTAATCAACTCGACTGCTGTGTCACTCACCTACTTTAATTAAATAGCTTTATTAACTACATTATTCAGCAGACGGGTGTCACTGTGCGAACCCTTGCAGGCGTGGGGTGGCAGAGGATCTCCAAACATTGTAAGGGAAAGAAAGTCGGAGAAGTCCCTACAGAGCCATCAGCAGTAGCAGTAAAATAAAAAAGCAATTATCTGGCTTTATAATGTGAAAAAAAAAATTCTCCCATGTTGTCTCTCTTTATGAAAATCAATGCAACACAGACATATTATAGGTCGTTTTAGGGTTCTCATCAGTTTTCCTAACCTATAAAGTTAAATTACATTTATCTCAATGCAAGGCTAAATAGCTTTGTGTCAAAATGACCTGCTTAACATGCTAAAACCACCCAACAGATTTGCCTCCTCAGTATCAATCCCATGAAGTGACAAGCTATTAGCAGTTGTCTATAGGGATTATTGGTTCTCCCTTGTTATCCAAACAACATGAAATCCATAGGAGGGAGGAGTGTGGGAGGGTTTATACATTTACCTTCTGTTCTGACTATTTATTGACAATGTACAATTTGGCTTACAATTGCAGAGTTGTGGGTTCAATTCCAGCTTCTTCAGCTTGCCCCTGGGCAAAGGCACTTAACCCCAAGCTAGCTGCCAATTGTGTTTTGGTGTATTAATGTGTGCATGTTTTTAACTTAATCCCATTTAACATTTAGAGCAAACAGAACCGTGTAATTTTTTTGCATTCAAACAGGATTAAAACATGTATAACATCACTTGTGCTACTATCTTTACCACGGTAAAGATACCATCTGTCTTCAACGATGCAAATATGCTAATTTGTGTCACAAAAGCTGCCCAACAACCTGAGTGAAAGTCTTAGGAGCTCACTTCTAGACCCCCCAGATATAAACCTATGGGATGTCATGGCTAGCCAGAGCGGGGCCAAGATAAAAAAAAAAACAGTCATAGCAGTTCATTTTGACACTACTTTATTAAACTTAAAAAATGTGAAAAACATATTAAGCGGGGCAAGTTAAGAGAATCTGACCAATATCAAACTTTAATATGGCTGACATGCCCAAATGCCCAGGGTGGGTTTCTGATACACAGGGGTGGCACTGTTGCTCCAGAAAAGAAGAAAGTTCAGTTGGTTGCATCCTGACTGAGTTTAATATTGCTTATATGCATGTTATATTTGCAGTTCATATCAAAATTAAAGGGCCAGTTTGCTCATTTTCAAAGAATCTGGAATCTTCCATCATCGTGAAATCTGAAAATCTAAAATACCAAGACTGCTCGAAGTTTGAGGCACTCTTCACCGAACATGGATTCTCTAAAAACACATTCTGAGATTTAGGAAATCTTTATTTTGTTTGTAAAAAACCCTGTAAAAAAAAAGATATCACTTTTGATGTTTTGGAATCCAGACAACCTCATATCCAAATTATACTATTGTGCCTCAAGTTTCAGCAGTGTAGCTGACATGAAGCATACAGAAAATAATACTTTGGTATTACCTTATAATGTATTTGACAATGCAGCACACATTTAGATAACCAGAGAAGCTACCATTTGTTTTGAACATTTAGATATCATGTATGTTTCTCACCACTACAGTATCGACGCAAGTCTAAAATATCTCAGCAACAACCCAGTAATAACATTACTTAATCTCACAATGCGCTTTGGAGGCACTCCTCTCACCTCAGGATGCTGGACGCTTGAAAATGAAAGGGAACCTTATGCCCTCTGTCCAATTAATTGAGCTAATAATTGTTTGAGCACTTTGGAGTACTTATGAACCAATGAAATGTCATTTGCATAGGTAAAATTCAGTACCAAATAAATTTTATTTATACAGCGCCAATTCATAAGGAAATTTATAAAACCAACAGGCGACAGTCATTTGCATTGTAGACGACAATCCACACAGCGACAACGAGCATGCATGTAGCGACAGTGGAGAGGGAAACTCCTCTTTAACAGGAAGAAACCTCCAGCAGAATCAGGCTCATTTTGAACAGGCATTAGTCATGACAACAGTTAGAGGACCTTTAAAATTAAAAGAACTTGAACAAGGCTCTTATAGTACAAAAAAGGACTGTAGAAGGTCCGGCTTTACCAGAACACTGGGAATACACATGCATTACTGACAATAGAAGCACATCAAAAGCAGAATATATGCTTCAAAGAGGTGACAGCTCAACAAAATCTCTTTCATTTACTCACATTTACACCCATCTACCATGCTTTTTCAGAGCTGCATGCAACATATTGAGTAATCAAACCTAAGCTGGATCATTTTAAATTGGGTGTTGTAGACTCTTTAAGACATAGCTTAAATTTAATTTGAGGAAAATAGGGATTTTTAGTTATATACTTGAAGTTGCCTGACTTTTTCAATAGACGGATAGCCGTGACATATTCTGCTTTGCAGTTTGTATTTCACATGGTTTCTCTGCCCCGCATTGGCATTTATCGTTTTATATTATTAGAACTTAACCTGGCATGTACAGTATGCGATATTGATATGTTTTAAATATAAAATAAGCAAAATCAAACTGTAAAAGATTGACATTATAATCCCTTTATGGCTCTTGAATGAGTCTGTGGGTCTGAATGTGCATACTGTTAAACAAGTGCACAGGGTCGTTGGAGTGCTGCACTGCTGAATACTAAATGGTGATTTTCTCTGCAGCTTTTTATTTTACGACAGCATGATGTAGGATGCAGTGACATGTTTTGACAGTTTGTGCTATCACTGGTAATGCAGACGTATGTCATTCAGGAACAACACAGTGGCTGGCTGATGCTTTTCTATTATTGTCAGACAACAGAGGCCTAAGCCATAGAATAAAAGGCTTTATCAGGATTCATGAGGCTTTTTTTTTAAAATAGGACATGTTTACAGCGGGGAAAAACATGGATCATTTCCATCTTTGTCCATTTTTGTAATAAAACAGGAATCATTTATAAGATTTTTTGAAGATTTAAAGGTATTTATTTAGGAATGTCAGGTTAGATTGGAAAACAAACTCATTAAATGTTAAAAACAGACTTTTTTAGCCTCAGACCAAAAAAAAAAAGTCTCAGAGACTATTGCTGATGGAAGTACAAAGCAATTATTAAGCATGTTGTTACATAAGATACTTTTTTTCCTCTTTATTATTACTGTTTTCATCTGATGCAACAAGTGCAGAAAAATATGCGATTGTTAATTATTCTTGTATCATTTTAGTTCTAAATTCATAACATACCTCTATTTAATGCTAGAACACCGGACTATGAGTTTTGGAAACAATTAGTGTGCAGCACCTGTTACAACTTATAATTATGTGTTTTTTTCCCCAGTCAAAGTCAAGCACTTCCTTCTGCTAAAAATCAAACACAGCCCTACACATAAAACAGAAGAGTTTCTTCTTGCTCTGAATAAAAAGCCTCAGTTTCGTGAATCCGGATCACTGGGGAATAAAAAGAAAATCGGGTGTTGTAGAAAACCTAGTCTTTAAACTATGGCCCTCTTTCGGTAACCAGGGAAACCAAGTTTCCATTTCTAAAAAGAGCTGGGGAGGAGAGAGAAGAACGGACGAGATCATTCAGTTTTGAATGTAGAACCAGAAGGCGGACATAATATACAACCAAGAACAGCCAAATCAGCAGAGAGCAACATCTGGCATCTGTGCAAGAAGGCCTGGCCTTACTTCCTCTGTTTTAATCACAGCAGAAACTGAAAGCACTGACGGATTCAAGCTTGGTTTTTGAATCATTAATCATACTCCTTCGCAATCAATCACGCAGAAATGCAGAATAAAGGATCCAGACAGAGTTTTCCATCGACCAAGCAAAAAGTGAAATGTCTAAAATGTCCACGACAGATCCGTGTCTGCAGGTGCAAAATACAGAGCTGCTGTTGATTTATGATTGCTGGTTCTTTTCTCACGTAATCCTTTGGGAAAAGTGATAAAACCAAGTCCATCAAAAGCATTAAGACTCCTGCTGGTCATGGAGGATGAAAATCATTGCTGCTTTGGTCAAACGTTGAAGATAATAGGGTTTAAAACATTTAGGAGAGTCTCAAAAAGTGTCTGAAGCTTTAAAGAAGTAAGGCAAAGTATTACTCAAAAGTACTCACACCCTTTAACTTTTTCACATGTCCTCGCAGCCACAAACTTTAATGTATTTTATTATGAATGTATGTGACAGAGCAGCACAAATAGGACATGGATTTGAAAATGAAGGAAAATTACTCATGATTTTCAACATTTCTTTTCCAACAAAAATGTGAAAATTGTGACATGCTTTACTCTTATACCTCTAAATAAAGTCCTGTGCAACCAATTTAATTCAGAAGTCTCCCACCGCTAAATATAGTGTCATTTAACCTCTGTATGAACAACTGGAAAATGTAGTTGTAGTAAATTGTATTTAGGGATATCAGAGTAAATGAGGCTGATACATATATCATTAGCATGCCACACTAATCAGATTTTTATTTGTACAGGGGGGAAAGAAATTAAAGGAGTGTTAAGTGATAATGACACCTAGTGGCTCAAATCAGTACAACAGCCTGCCACTGACAATCTAATGTGCTTTTTCTAAAACGTGTGCAGCTGTTGAGAAACTCAACTGAATGTGTACTTACACAGGATAGGTGTATTATGTTGCATTTCATTCTATTTCTGGTCCGCTTCTCTTACTGTGTTCTATATTTGCAGGCTGCTGCTGTTTTACCAACATAAAATACCAAATGCTGCGCTCTGTTTTGGGAACCCTGGGATCATATGATTGGCTGAGGATCCAGGAAGTAATCATGGGCTACATTCTGATCCGAGGTATTTCTGGACTGTACCTCTAGGTTTGAAAGGAGAAATATTTTACTAAGACATCGTTGATGGAGAGGACCGACTGTTTATAGAGAATGTTACTTCCATCCTGGGTGACAAACGAGAATGATTTAGGTCTATTTTGCAGTAAATTTCTTAGTTATTGCTCCTTTAAATCATGTATTCTTTTTTAGTCTTGGTAAAATGACAAAATGTGAAGAAGTTTAATTGACATATTCTGTCCTGATTGCTCCTGCTGATCATAAACCATGCAAGAAAGTTTTAGTCTCATCTGCTGCCAAAACAGAGATTATTATCCATCTGGGTGTTTAAAGTTTATTGGAATTATATTTCACCAAAGATCATATCTGACATTAAATAAGAAAACTGATGTATTTAAGTTCCCAATGTAGACAACTGACTGAACTCGGGCATTTAAATATTAAATACTTTAACTCTGGTTTTGAGTTTTTCAGTGACTCATTGTAAAACTCTCCATGAGCAAAAAAATTAATAAAATGCAGGAAAAAGAGTAAATGTGCGTCCGATCTTAGCTTTCATAAGCAGATTAAACGATAAACTAAAACCCTTGGGGGTATTAGCAAGTCAGCCGTGAAAGTTTGCATAAACACAGACGACACACAACATGTCTTTAACGTGTCTAAATATGGGAAACAGCTCTGTGACGGACTGGCAATCAGTCGAGGGTGGACCCTGCCTAATGACCGCTGGAGATAGGCACTAGGCCCCGGGATAAGTGGGTATTAACAAGATCAAGAGGCTTTATTGTCATTATTCACATACAGAGCATGTAGCTGAATGATATTATGTTTTTTCATGCGGATCAGTGAAACGCAGATAATGACACACTGCAGTATCAATTAGTGCAAAGAAAACAATGTACAAGACAGGCAAGACGGTACAGGCGGTTACAGTCCAGGACTTTGAATGAGTCTGAGAACAAGATAATTGGTTAGCAGCACAAGACAGCGGATGGAAAGGTGGAAATAATAAACATTTTCTTTATTTGTCATTGGAGCTTTGGGAGCATTCTAGGGCTAAAAGTCTTGTGCTGGGACCCAGAGTGGCAGTCTGAGGGATTCAAACCTGAGAACTTGAGCCTTTTTCCAGGACGCAAACGCCCTGCGAGGCCACCGCTCCCCAACATACGGAAAACAAATGTGTTTAAACTTCCTACTTATCTATTATATAAGTACAGAATGACATATGTTGCGGCTTTTTGTGAGCGCCTGTAAATATTTGTAGATCTTCCAGCAAGTATTTGTGAGATACAAACAACCAAGATGATTGGAGACAGAAAAGCAGGTACGGCCTCCACAGAGATGAATTAACAAGAAATGATGATTGAAAAGACCTAAGAAGCAACGTAAGCTTTATGAACATCCGTTATTGTGCCGAAGCACTAGGAGGAAGATGAGACATGCGGTGAGACAGGGTGGGAGAACATGTAAAGAGGAGGCCAGGGGTTGAGTGCACAAAAACACAGCGAGCCGGTTGGGTATTTCATCTGGCTAAGGCATGGAAAAAATAGGAAAGGGGATTCATTTCCACAAAAAACAGGAGATGGG
Source organism: Fundulus diaphanus (assembly GCA_037039145.1). Taxonomy (NCBI): domain Eukaryota; kingdom Metazoa; phylum Chordata; class Actinopteri; order Cyprinodontiformes; family Fundulidae; genus Fundulus; species Fundulus diaphanus. The sequence goes on along the minus strand of CM073137.1, from coordinate 15,254,376 downwards.
AGAAAGGATTATGTCAGAGGCACATTTTATTTCATTTATCCTGGTTCAACAAAAAGCATCTATTAAGCAGAGTTTTCAGTTTTCTCACATGACCCACAAAACTCCAAAGACAAACAAGCAAACTTTAACGGTAGCGCTATGCTGAAGTTGCCTCTTTGTCCTTTCTAGACATCGTTTATGCGCAGGATATAACTATTCACTGGCTGATCGGTTCCTTCGCTATCGCTACCGTGCAGCCGGCGAATCCTCTAAAAATAGCATGTGCTAAAATAACAGAAAAACAATGGCCAAGCACAAATATTATCAGATCTTACCCTCATTTGGTAAATAATGGCTTTAACATACTGTGCATTGCACATAGATAAATGGAGAGCAAGGCAATTAATGCAACAAACCTGCTGAATTAAGCTATTCTGAATGCATGGGAGGCCGGCGTCGTTCGCTGAAGTCCTCCATTGATGCCTTCTAGGACATCAATAAATCATGGTGTAAAGCAGGATCCTGCCCGTTGATCCAAAGAAAGGCTTTGTCCCACCAATCATTCAACATTACTCTCAATGTCACGGGTCCAGAGTGGCGGTCACTGGATCCAAACAGCAACCGGTGGGACGGTAACCATCACATTTACTCCTGCTAACTAACTTCTCGATATGGATTAATCCCATTCCTTTCAGTGCTTAACCTGGTATGTGCAAGCTACCAGTAGTTATGTATTAACCTGACTAGGATATTTATCTCATTTTGCAGGGATCACCTCATGCGCCGCTGTGAATACCAGGAGTCTGCATGCGAATCAAGTATTTGAACTGATTTTGCAGCGAACAGCTGGCAGTAGCTCAACCAAACTGGATGCTCTACAAGGAGCCAAAAATAGGCACTGGAAACTCATCCATCATCGTAATGGTGACGGTTTATCTTTGATCCTGAACTGCTACTGCTCTATCATCTCTGCTCAGCTGCAGGACAGGAAATAACGTCACCGTGTGCAGAGGAAACAAGACACAGGTCTACTGAGAATCTGTGCAGGGCGTCACTTCAAAGGTGCGCTTTGAAATGTAATGAAATGCCTGACAGTCTGTTCGCTCTTTGTGTTTACTTGTCATGATGTTTAGGTAAATATTCATTGGTTTTTGGGTGCAGAACCAAAAAGAAGCCATCATCTGAAAGTGTTTTATGGGCTTCTAATCAGCAATTCAGGAATAATGCAATAAAAGCCATTCGGTGCAAATTAACAGCACTCAACAGGAATCAGATAAAGTGGAATTAAAGAGAAAATCCTGGGGTTGTATACAATATTCAGTTTAGATTGTGTTTGTTGCACAAGCAGTTAATGAGTTGATTTTTTCAGTAGCAAGCGAAGCAGGATTGGTTTCCAGACATCAGTAATTTTTGTCAATGGTTTGTAAATGCTACCAGCGTATCTGTCAGTATTTTAAAATGGTTTACTTCTGTTATTTGGCAACTCTACTCTGTAATCTAAAGCACATTTAAGGTACAGTTTTAGTTTTTACCTGAAAATATAGCAGAAAATATAATATACTTAAGGACAACTCTGTTTATTGGTGTGTGCTCTTTGTACACCGATACTGGATTTTCCAACCTCCTATCTCTTAGTTTTGGACCAAAAGCTTTTGTCTACTGGACAGATAGCTGTTGCTCAACATACTCCATTTTTCAGGCTCCTATGAGCAATTCAGTTCAATTCAATTCAGTTTTATTTATATAGGACAAATTTACAACACATGTCATCTCAAAGCAATTTACAAAAGTCAGTTCTATCAAATCATACAGATTGGCATGCATGTAGTGACAGTGGAAAGAAAAACTCCCCTTTAACAGGAAGGAACCTCCAGCAGAACCAGAACAAGGCTCAGTCTGAATGGCCATCTGCCTCGACCAACTGGGGGTTGGAGAAGCAGAGACACAAAGAACAGCACAGAGGCTCACATTGATCCAGGAGTACTTTCTATGTTAGAGAGGGTAGTGGCAGATTAGCTCCATAGGTGGCTGTGTCTAGGAAAGAAACAAAGGTACATTTAATAAAAAAAATGTATATGAAAATATGGGCTTTATACAATATTAAGACTAGTTAAGTGTTGGTTGCCCAATAACTCAGTAGTCAGAAAAGCAGCAACGTTTCGAGAAATTTGTTTCTTTTTAGCGAAGGTTAGGAAATGCCTACATTTCCTAATGAAAACACAAAAAATAAGATCAATCTAAGTTAGATTTTCTATTAGCTTTTGTCCTTTTTCTAATATGAGGCATAAACATGGAAGTGGAAAAAACCTTTTATTAACATACTGTGAGAAAAAAAATCTCATCATCATGATCTACAAGTAGAGATGTCCAAATTAAAGGGGAAGTCCGGTCAACAAGGAAAAATCAGGGTATCACATGGTATCCCTCCGCCCCAGCATGTGCTGGAATGCTTTTATATTTTAATACTTATACAATAATGACCACCTGCCCTATTTGCTAGGGGGCAAATATATAACTTAAGTCACTTCAGCGCAATCTCTCCTCCGCTGTGTGTGTGTGTGTGTGTGTGTGTGTGTGTGTGTGTGTGTGTGTGTGTGTGTGTGTGTGTGTGTGTGTGTGCGCTCTGCTGCAGCGCCGGCAAAGCCGTGCTCCGCCCAGCATGTGCTGGAATGCTTTTATATTTTATTATTTATACAATAATGACCACCTGCCCTATTTACTAGGGGGCAAATATATAACTTAAGTCACTTCAGCGCGATCTCTCCTCCGCTGTGTTGTACCCGGCAAAGCCGTGCTGCGCGGAGCGCGCACACACACACACACACGCGCGTGTATAGATATATACTGTAGGACCCGACTGAGTTTGCAATGGAAATAGGTACGCTGGATTCCGTCAAAAGTCCGGTTTCTGTCAAGAAACTCTTCTAAAACATCCATATCGCTATCAGATGATGATGACTCCACAGAACTCTCATCACTGTCACTAAATACTTCATCACTCTCTGCTTCGTACAGAGCACCAGTCGCCATCTTGGAAAATAGTGCGCCGTGACAAACAGAGCGTTGAAACTTGCTCAACAGCGGGTCCGCCGAGTGATGTCAAAAAATGGGAGGTGACAGTACTATTCTTGACCAAGATGGATTCCTCCACATAAACATGATTAAATGAGAATTATTCTTAATTAAAAAAACGTATAATTTTTTGCACAGTATGTAGTAGTTTTATATTTAAAGTACTTTCAGCAGTTTGAATTCTGATTTTGACCGGACTTCTCCTTTAAAACCTCACCATCGACCAGGTCTAAACCTCTGTTTTAGACGGTATTAGGAACATTACTTATTTAGTTAAAAACAATTCTGTAAGTAACCTTGTATAGCATCTATACTCCAAAAAGACAACTAAGAGTTAGTAACATTTTCTTGAAATTATTGCATTTGTCCTTGATTTGAGTAGTTAAATAAGATTATCTACCGATGCATTGAGTAATTTGACCCCTAAAATAAGATAATTAGATTTACTGCAGTTGAATTAAGTTGTTGCTTGAGTTGTTGCTATTTCAAGTGTAACATCCTTCTTCCAATGGCAGATAATCTTATTTATCTACTCAAATCAATGGCTAATAGAGTCATTTCAAGAAAATTTGACTTATTGTTAGTTCCCTTTTTGCAGTGTACTTTTAGATACCCAAGTTACTGCAGTAAAGGTAGCATTATGTCCTGAGCACCACTAAGCCAGCTTCCTAAAGACCACATTTATTTTCATTTACGTTGATCATATCCACTCCACAGCAATGAAAAAACCTCCGTGTGTTACCCCCTAAACCCTCAGGAGCAAAAGGAGAGGACTACGCACAGTGCAGATCAGAATACGACGAGCCAATATCCCCGCACACGACTTTCTGTATATCCCGCAACACAACATGAATCTATAACATATTCATTGTCAGATTCAAATCGAGGTATGCCTTAAATGTTGAGCTTTGTTGAAAGCAGCGGGAGCCTTTAATTCAAAGCTTTGAGGAAGCGGTCAGGGTGAGACACAGAAACAGATCAGATCCATCAGCTTCAGGCAGACAAAACCTTTTATCAGGAGGGCGACTGGGGAGCTGCTGGCTAACTGCTGTTAAGATTGAATTATTGCACCTGGACAGCAACATTGACCTTGGCTGACTTCTGTGGAATATACTACCACTATGGCCTGTAATGTGCAACATTATTCCTGCTAACACCAGATATGAAACATACAAACCATGGTTTTTATTTCCCACCAGTACTGTATATATCGTTATTCTTGTATGCATTGCTCCTTGTTTTAGAATTCTAATCAAGTTTAATTGTTGATCTCCATAATCCTCTTCCACCCTCCCCCCTGAGACCCTGCACGCACAAGCGGGTATAGATAATGGCTGGATTATTTAACACCTGGAAATGAATCAATATAATGGCCAACTTTACTTAAGGGGACACAGAGTAGCCATAATACCGACATGCAGAGCCAGCACACATCCACATATTATTCCCACCACACAGGGTAACGGATGTCCAAAGGTTAGCAATAAATAAATTGATACAAATCCAGATTTTTTTTCAACTGGTCTTTAGCAACCAATCATAGATTGAGAGGAAAGAAATCAACCATCCATCCCATCTATTTTCTATACCAGCTAAATCCATGCAGGGTTACAGGGGCTGGTGAACAGGTGGCGTAACACAGGAGACACAACCATGTACGCACTCCTATCTAAGGGCAATTTAGAAATATTAACTAACCTCAAATGAATGTTTGTGGACAGTGGGAGGAAGCTATAAAACCAACCCATGCAAACTACATGCAAAAAGGCCCCTGGCTGAAATCTGAACCAAACACCTTCTTGCTTCAAGGCAACAGAGCTGCCAACTGCAAGAGATAAATCATGTTGGATTAATTTACAGACGTTTGTGAATCATCAGCTAATGACTGTAATGCTGAATCACCAAGATGATTTAGCTTTAGATCTTTAATTTCAACTTTATTTTAAAAAAAAATGTGCTCCGTTTTATTACAAATAACCCTTCAGAAGTCCACAAGTGATCAATCCCAATTATTGACCTTTGATGTAAATATTAATCAAACATTACTAGCCACATTTCAAAATGTGACAAGAAGTTCAATAACTCAACGTCAACCGAGAAATTTACTTTTAATAGACTCTTAATTCCAAGTAATCACTAAAATTAGTCACCTGTAAAATAATTATGTTGCCACTTATAATATTACTAATAGCTTCAACTTAATCCTTACTGTCTGTCACTAATTCGAATTGAGAGAAGAGAAAAAAACTGAATCTGAGAATAAGCTACATACTATTCTTAAAGTGTTTTATTTCTTTTAAGAATTGTCACACCAACCATCATCAAATCCACCCGGAGTCTATGAGCTAAGCGACTACTTTAGCGTTAGTGGGTCGCTCCAAATTAATCAGACCAACAAACACCCTCAACGAAACCGATTATGCTGAACAATGTTGCTGTCCATTATAGACTATTATTTTTGACTTTGTTGCATTTAAAGCGCCTATTTCATGCAAAATCTACTTGGGTGAACTTTTAACTATGCTATGATGCTGTTCTTTCATCAAAATCATGCCCGAAGGGGTATTTTGCTTGGTTCATGCATGTCTGAGTAATCCTGGTGAATTGAGACAACGTTGCTCTTTTACCACCCAATCTGCACAGTGACAGCAAATGCTATTTTTTTAGCTATAAATATGTCGCAAAAATGTGTTTTCGGCTGCGAGAGGTCTCAGACTTTGTTCAGCCTTCCTAAAGGAGAGCCTAAGGGCCTGTGACCGTCACTCCACTGATGACTGCTTGGTGAACCTCAGTCTGAACCAAAGTGGATTGTCCAGGATTCCTAAAATAGAAACACCCGATGGAGACACCAGAACCATAAGTAAATCCAACCGCTTGCTAAATTGTAACAGTAATGTCGAGTTAGGGTTACATGCTGCAGTAAAAAAAACACATAAATAAATGAATAACAGCCCCAGAAAACAAATAACATTTCATAACAAATGAATAATCTGTAGTGTATTTCATCATATATGCCTATAGTTGAATTAGGACGGCTTAACAAAGCATGATACAGAACCTTTAATGGCACATTAATTAATTTGCTAAACAAAGTATTGGGCAAGTCATTTATTAATTAGGCTATTAATTTCCCAAGTTTATCCTAATAATGGCGGGATTGGAACTACCATATTTTACACAACAATATCACAGAAACATATCATTTCGTTTTTTTATTTTTTTTATTTCAACTCTAAAAACAGTTGCTGTAGCTCTTCCTTCTGCCAGGCCACGTCTTTTTTGTTCTGGGGGCAAAAAAAGGCATTTCTCGTGACAATGTCTACTTTCACTTTTGTAGACCTGTTGATCAGATTTGTCTTTAGCAACAGAAAACAGAGATTTATCTGACAGTTTCTGATGTTACTGTATCCATCTACAAAAAATAAAACTAAGGCTTAACTCCGGGACTGAAATTGAGTTTATCAAGGGTAATATAACTGTATATCACTACAACAATATACGTAACTGCACTGCTCAACTTGAACTGCTTTCAAAAGAGCATGGCTCCATCTGAAAACTTCTAATTATAGCTACTAGCTCCTGCTCCTAGCTCCTGTTCCTTGACGTTTCATGAGGTCAACAGTAAGAACTCTATCGTACGGAGGAAAGGAGCTTCGGACTGCTGTGTTAATTTCGGAAAGCCTTTAACTACAACGTTATTATGTGACGGGAATGCATATGGATGATTCTAGTCAAATGCAGGCCTATAGCCTTCCGAAAATTTACTACAAAGCGTAGTACAAAAGACGTATTCAGATGTAGCCTATAACTCTTTTTTTCCCCATTTTCCTCTTTAGCTAGTACAATGCTGTCCCCTTGTGGTAGTAGCATGAATTAAAACCAGGAATTATATGGTGCGTTCCTTTTACCTCGGAGGTCGGGACAAAAGAGTCGCAAGATTAGGTCAGTCCCGCCTTTTTGTGTTCCAGTTTCCCTTGTTAGGGAAAAAAAAACATGGACGCTTGCACTGTTGTTAAAACAATAACAATGACAATAATGCTGTTCTAGGTGGTATGTGTGCAAATAAACAGAGCTGAACCCGTCTTATGAACACTGAAAGGTAGCACCTGTACGACTGACTAAATGTTACATAAATAATAGAGAGCTGCTACAATCAGACAAAGTATGAGGTTTTACTCAATGTCTTTGCGAGTAGCAGCCATCATGAATACAGAAGTCGGGTACCATCCTGTTGCACCAAGTTTCCGACTCATAATACCGACTTTAGAGGCCGTTCCAGTACAATTTTCTTGGAGGTCGAGAATTCTGACCACTTTTAAAGTGCTTAGTGCAGTCCAGGTCATGGACTGACAAAAGTCAGAGCAGAGTGGAAACAGAATTGTTCATTGGCTGTAAGGAGCCTCCTACCAGCCTGACAGGAGATCAAAAGTCTTCATGCACCAAAAGTGCAATCTTTCTTGGGCTCTAGGCCTGGACCTTCATCTCGCCATCAAAACCTGGCCAATTCTGCAGTTTATATCTCACACAAACAGGTTTTTTCCGTCTCATGATCTCGGCTAAGTAGTTAGCTCCTGCAGCTCTGCTTCTCCCAACACGTCCTAATCTTTCATACTTCCCTGCTCCAGCTAATATACCTAGCTGATAGGCTGCGGTGGTACATGTGATCCTGATACTCAACAGCGATTGGCTGTGTAGTAATGAGGAGATGGAAGTTAAAATTTACACAGGTTTGATCACTGGGATATTTCTCCATTATCTATACTTGTAACAGGAAATCACTGGGATTTACACCCGGGTTACACATGGAACACATTATTAGCCTAGCAGTAGAAGAGTCTTCATAACACTAACCCCTTGTGGGGGCAGCTATGCATTACAGGCAGGTGTTGTAAAAAAAAAATGGGATTGGACAAGAATGACCTTCGCTATAACTATTTGAATCACTAAGAAACAACAGCTTCAAATATTTATGCCAATCAATGATTCCATCATTATTATTACAACTGGAGGCTACTTTTGAAGCACCTATTTCTAACTATACCACATGCATTAATGGCAGGGTAACTCGAGAGTATCAGGTGACCGAGTGATCGAACGCCAGTCAGAAGGTCCGGCTCTTTAATCACCAGGGTGAGTTAGGTCACTCATAACTTTGACATAGGCAATAACTTTGACTGAGAAAACTGTAAAACTGTAAAAATGTGGTTTATCATTAGATCTAAACGACAAATTGCATTTACTCTGCCTTGGTAACTAATTTTTACAGTATTAACGTTAGTCACCTCCTTCTGTGCCTGAACCTCTGTATGATACCTCAATATTTCTATTTAGAGGTGCGCTGAGGCTATCAAAGGTGCCAGTTTGAACAAGTTAAATTAGCGGCAAGAGGTTAGATCCAGTGATTTTCCTTTTAAAGCCTTTATTGCACGTAAGATAATAATCTCTTCTCCTTCAGATATCTTTCAGTGAAGTTCAAAGGGAAAAAAAGAGTAGATGTTTCAGGAGTTCATCTTGATGGAATGTCCTACATAGCGTCATCTTAGCAAAGGCACAAACAGACAAATTCCTCCGGCTGGCTTCTGGGCGTGGATGTCTACCATTCTGGGTAGATCTCTGTCCCATGGGTGGACACAGATAGATAGGGCACATCCTGTGGACGTCTGGGACACGCCGGAGGAGGAATGGATGGGCGTGGTGGTGAAGAGGCGGAGTATGGGGGAGGAGGGAGGGGCGGGAGGGGGGGGATTGGGACTCCACAGATGTTAGTTCAGAGATAAGCGGTTAAGATTTTGGTACGGGGTAATGGCTTCCTGTTTGAATGGTTCAGAAATTGTTTGTCAGGTTACAGCAGCTTTGAACTTTGTTTATCTTAGAATCAGACAGCGAGAGAATGCAGAAACAAGAGTGACAAAGAGTCCCTGCGCTGTTTACTTGGGGAACAATTTAGCTGCTGTCACAGCAGCAGTGGATGTGACAGGAAGGGGAGACATTAAACAGGAAGTTCTCTGGAATCTGGGCAACACATTGAGTCTGGAGTTGTTCACAGTTATGTTCACTACTTAAAAAAAACAATCTAAATGTGTCCACTACTAATGGAAACTTTAAAAAGAGCGAATGACACATAACCAGAATATTAGACATGTTCTTGTTGGCTTACTGTGGAAATGTGTGGACTTCCATACTGCAAGACCTTCAAAAGTGCCGGATCAGCAGTTCATTAGGCTGTATGAAGGTCTTTCAAAGTTTCCTTCACATTTTAGCTGATTTGTAAAAACATTTTTGTCCAAAACATAAAGATTTAATGCTCAATTTGCTTAAAAATCAAATTAAATTTACTTAGGCATAAAAATGCCTAAAACTATGTAGGCCACTGCCTTGTCTACAGCAGGGGTGTCCAAACTTGTGTGACGTGGCTCAAAATCATCAAGTAAATGGTATACAATTGACAAAAACTAAAATCACAAAAAATTATATAATGAATGTTTTTCACCTGCTCAACAATAACGTAATTGTGCAATATTTCAATTACGCAAATAAAGCAGTCTGATATTTTTTTAGAAAAGGGAGCTTTAACACTCAAAGGAGTTTTTCCTGTTTACCTTAATAAAACAAAGGCATCCCGTTTGCGAACTCTTTTGGGAGTCGATTGTAAAAACAATAGTTGCTTCTCAACAATAAAAACAGGATTTTGGGTCACATTTGTTGTATTTAGCCTAGTTTAAGCAATTAAATAAAAGGAAACTTGGGTGTCACAAGACTGCTTATGACTAAAACTCATTGAACAGACGTAGTCGTATTAATCATGAAATTAAAGAGAATGCAACAACCGCAGTTATTAAAAGATGAATACTTTCTGTTGTATCTAACATTAAGAATTGTAAGCTTACATGTGTTTTGGTATTAATTTTGCCCAAATTAAAAGTAGAAGGTCTGTATCAACTACCTGAATGAATTGCATTTGGGGACCCTAAGAACCAGACCAAGACCCCCTTTTGGCCCCTGCCCAACACTTTGGACCTTCCCGGTCTAAACAGAACAGAAAACTAAGCAAATAATCAACTTTAAAAGATCTTGCATATTCTTTAGTTGACTGTATAAAAAGCATCAACTGAATTGTGAATTTCTGTTTAAAAGATAACAAGAAAGTCTGGCTAGTATGATGTGAGACTGACAGATTGCATGGTAGACGATCCTCTAATTGTTATATCTGCAGCATCATCTTGTCTTTATTCTCCCACAGATGGCTCTTCCACTGAGACCTGTCTCTCTACGCTGCTCAGAGAGACAGGTCTCAGGTGGGCACTTCAGCTCCACCTACCCTAAAAAGAGAACCTGATTAAAGCGTGCCAGCGGAAAATTGGGGTGTAGCTAGACTTCCAAGAGAAAACATGAAAGAAAGTTGGGATTATAATTTCAAAGCCAGGATTTACTTGGGGTAAAACACAATTTTCTCCAAAATATGGTTGTGATATTAACTTTGAACAAAACTAATCCACAGTTTTATCTTTCTCCTCCTTGCCAACATGACGTCTCTTCCAGCAGTGCGACAGTTTAAGGGGTTCAGCTCACAGCGGTCTGGGTTTATCTCCTCTGAGGGACTGAGGCAGATTTGTCAGAGACCGGGGCTCTTCTGACCTGAGGTGCCGTTTGGGTGGTGAATACCAGATATCATCAGCCATTTTTTTGCAAACTGTCCTGGAGCGCTGGTGGCTCTCAGTCCGATCTCAATGCTCCATATTCATGTGACATTCCACGCTGGGATCCTGCCAAAGCTCAGGGCATCTCCTCCCTGAGGTTGCAAATTTCAAACAGCACAGACTTGACAAGCGGTAAAAGGAGGAAGCAGTGTACATATCATGTCATGCCCTCAAACTGCAGGGTTCTGGAGGTATTTTGATGTTCTGGAGGTATTTCTTAGAAAAGAAAGTACAAGAATAATTTAACCACCACATTCTGAGATTGATTTTGGTTGGTTATACCTAATAGATATTTTCACTCTTAGATAGAATATCAGTTTATTTCAGAATATCAGTTTATTTCAGAGATTAAATTCAAAAGGTTAAAGTGTTGTATTGAGTCATTAAACACTGAGTGATATATTTCAAGAGCTCTGTTCATTTGAAAGAATAAAGTTTAGAGTTAATATTAACATATGTATGCCCGTGTACAGAGCACTGACTTTTTCTACCAATTTTTTCCTTCCACTTAACTTTCCAATAACATGCTCGGATACAGCACTCTGAAAAAACAGCTAATTTATCAAATATCTTTTGTTCCCATCTTGTGAATTCTGACAATGACTGTCTGCTGAGCAATTATCAGCACTCCATGATAGTTTAAGCCATAAAAGAACATTTTGTAATAAAAGTCCTTTTTAATTTTTTAACGGTGATTTCAGTGCATCACTGTGAACATCGTGATTTGTTCTCAAGCCTTTTTAGCCCTTGTTTGTATAAATACAAACAATTACTAAAAATGAAAATGTACTTTCATATTTTACAGAGGCCAGGATTTAAATATGAAACCTGCAAAAAAGATAATTTATATGGTCAAAGCATTTTTATTAAATTTTTTTTTACAGACAATTGAAATTAAAATTTTATTTGACTACTAAAATTACACATAAGTACACAAGTAATTAAAAGTACATACATTGACAAATGTAAATAATTATAGATCTTTTTTAAATGAAATGTATCCATTACAGTGAAATTTAAATCATTACACATATGGATATTTATTTAATAAATTAATAAATGTATGTTATTGTACACTCCTGGTCCCTAATAGAGTTCAAAATATCTCACTTGGTATAGATCACTATTAAATGAAGGTTGGTTTGAAAAAGGTCTATTGTAACTTTAAGCTTGAAATCTACAGGAGCTGGTTGTATTTTTATTATGTTTCTAGGCTAATATTGACATATTTCATAAAAGAAATGGAACTGGTTTTCTTATGCAAGATAAAGAAACTTTGAAAACATGTAAAGATGCAAACTATACATCTGCAGATAATATGTTGACTATCTTGCTAACCAGCTGACCCAGAAACCTGCCCCAGTCATCTCCACCTCACATCATCTACTCACTCAGCAGCTGGCAGCGCAGGACCTGCAGACTTGTCTTCATGGTATCAAGTGATCCGGCTCCTCCTCCACAGTGCTCATGGTTCTCTGCAAAAAGAAAAAGAAGGATCGTGAAACCTGACGCTAAGGTATCAAAATCACATCCAAGTCATGGTTAAGTTTGATATCTGGGCAGATTTTTACAGAGTAGACATATAAAGACTGTCCTCTTACAGTCACATCCATAACCAAACCAATGCATTATTTTGAGAAAGATTCTCATGTGGCCTTCTGTTAAATGAAAAGCCACTCACAAGCCTCATTTAACCTTTCACACTAGAGAGCCATGCACTATGTGACACTTTCTGAGTTTCATTCTTTAATGGAAACGAACCTGCACAATGACACTTGCTAATATCAATCCATTTCAAAATATACAACATATGTCTGAAGGCATTACCAGACCAATTCTATAGTATTTTAAAAAAACGTTCAAAAGTTAAGCAGGATTCACGTTAAATTATCACTCACATGAAAAATGTAAATGAAAGACTAAATAATCTCCAGCTTTTGCTCATGTGATGGTGTTGTAAAGCCACTTTTGTTTAAAAATGTACTCTAAAGGTTCAGACTACATGATTAAAAGCATATGTTCAAACATAGAATTTGTAAGGAAGTCAAAATGTACATTTCAACACTAACTGGGAATATGGTTTTAAGAAAAGATGACGTTGTACTGAAGAGGATTTGAAGCCTGCCATTTAGGAAAGAAATTTATAAGCCAAGAAAGTAAAAAAATATAATAGTGTTAATATTGTGAGATTTTCACCTTTACATATTATTATTTTAACATTTTAAATCAGACAAAGATAATCCAAGTAAACACAGAACACAGTTTTTAAATAGGGATTTCATTAATTGCAGCTCAGCTGTAGATATCTGACAGCATGAAGTAAGGTAAAAGATCCAAAAAAGAAAAACACCTGATATCAATAAGTTCAAGAACAGGTAGAAGGAGGAGGACTCAGGTTTCAACAGTGGAGGATGACTCAGGTTTCAACTTTCAAAAACTTACAACACAGCAATAGGTTTGATTCATTCCAATTTTCACCTCAATACTCACCTCCATGCAGGTGATCACAACATCTCCCCTATAAGCCAGGCCAACGATGACCCTAACGACTCCCAATTACTAAGGGGTGGACCTGTTTCGGTTTAATTTGCATGTTATCTAAGCCATTACAAGGCCTTTTTGGGCAATAATATAAAGCTTGGAACTCCACACTACTCCAGATATTTGAATTGAGAAAGCTTTCTGGATGGGAAGTGAAACGTCTTCAAACTTCGGAAAAAAGTCCAGTTGTTTGGTTTTTAACTTTTTTTTGGAAGAACAGGGAGAAAACCAAGCCACGGAAGAGTATCATTATGTAAAGATTTAACAGGCCATTTTTAAGGACTCCAACAAACCATAGTAAGAGTCATTATCCACAAAGGGAGAAAACAGGAATCAGTGATGAAACTTCTCAGGATTAGCCAACCAACCAAAATTACTCCAAGAGCACATCAACGAGTCATCCAGGAGGTCATAAAAGAACTCAGAGCAACATTTAAAGCCCTGCAGGTCTTGCCTTAGTAAAGGTCAGTATTCATGATTCAAATGTCAGACTGCGACCTGGTCTAAAACAATATGATGTTGCACACATCGAGATATCAGCTGTGAATGTGAAATTGGATTTCACTCCCCCTTAAGATGATTGCTCAGGTTTCAGCCGGCTTGTCTTTCTGTGGCTGACAGGTGAGGACTAACAAAGCCCAAAGAGTAGATCTTTTCATGAGCTTTTATTATGTTTAAATAAAACCACAATGCACCTCATCTGAGTCACACTGTCCACAGAGCTGTCAATGGGGCACCGGCAACCGCAAAATGGCTGTAAATATGTGGAGCAAAATGTGAAGGCAAGTGCTGGATGTTTAGTGACAGCAGAACAACATTGATGAGTAGCTACAAACAACAAAAACAAAGAAGCAGAAGAACATCAACAACAAAAAAAGAATTAAAAAAAAAGAACACAATTGGATTTGATAACAGCTAACCGCACAAGTCAAAAACATGAGCTAACGCGAAAAGAAAAACACATTTGCTGTGAAAAAAAGCAAAAGTTCTACATGTGAAATTTATGTTTTTGTCTTTTCTTTCCTAACGTTTTTTGTGGCATGTTAACAGCTAAGAGGCAAGCATAAAGGAGGCAAACGATCAAAATACTACAGCTTAATCTGAATCTACAATTGCTCCTGTGCGCATACAAGCTAGGCTTAGCACTGGAGCACAGCTAGCTGCAACATGGAGCTTCCGCTGCCATGACTTACTGCCCAGAAAGTATGGCTAAGACTCATACAGTGTTAATGAGTTGTTCAGAAGAAGACACAGGAGCCAAAAAGGAAAAGATTTCAGCTAAAAACTGTCACTACTTGTAGTTCCTGCTTAACATGGAAGCTAGTGTTAGCACTGTAGCATAGCTAAGTGCTACAGGATATAGCATAGCTAGCTTCTAAAGGACGCTAGAAAAGTAGCATTTAAAAAGGCCAAATAATTGTTCACAACCCTCTTTTTAATTTTGCCACGAGGCATTTGTTAAGATAATTACTGTGAGTGTAAGTTGTTTGTAGAATAAGTGTTTTTCAGTTAGAGTAGAGCAAAGAAACCGGTGGGATGCAGAGGGATGCAAACAGGTATAACTGCAATACTGCAAAGGGCTAAATCTTTTATGAGCATAGAAAATGGAAAACAGGGTAACTCCCCTGATACAGTTGAGAAATAAAGATTATAAACACTGGACACAAAGATAATAAAATAGAAAACCATATGGGCTATAAATACCTTTTGAGAGGACATATGAGCATAATTTTGCTCTTCCTTTTTTTCCTTTCTCAACACAGCTCAAAACATTAATAGAGCAAGAACACGATAGAAACAATAAAAATGAAAATGTCTATTGTCATTTTAATATTTGAAATGACACAAGCTACTTAAACTACCATCCTCACACCCACACACAACTGACAGCATCTTTTTACATTTGTATCTTCATGCTGTTGTTCTTGTTTAATTAGCAAGTATTATCTTTTTCAGTGCATTTTCGGTTAAAAAGGATGAAATTCTCTGCAGTGATAAAGTCTCATAAGGGGACAGACCGGTATAAGTGGACAGACGTGCTTTGAGTTTGCAAATCGTAGAGTTGAGGTGAGGTGAGGTTGTGGGCAGGTAAACAAGGGGAATAGAACATAGTAACATGCAGAATGTTTGACTTGTTTTCACAAGACCCCCCCATCTGAAGTCACTCAATCTCTACATTTCATCTACAGAAATCTTTAATGAGAAACAAAGTCTAGGTAAATAAATGCTAAATAAACTAATGCTCAGCTAATAAATTGATAATATAAAAATAAAAAATCACAAAGTTCACTATTCCAACTCGCTGAGAGGCGTACCAGACTTTTAATCCCCACAGCAGCAGAGCTACTGACGTGAGTTTTTCTTGATAATGTCACAATATTTTTCAAGCCAATAACTAATAATAATACTGATCCAAAATTAAAATGCAGTACACTCTCCCAACATTAGGTGGGCGACACACAGCCAGGTTTAGACACAAAGGCAGGATTTCAAATAATGATCAGTAATTTGTCAAAATAATGACTGGTATATGTAGAGAGCACTAGAAGACATCCATTTATACAGTTTAATAATAATAAAAAAGTTGATTTTGGGTTTAGTTATCCTTTCAGCTCACGCAATCCTGTTCTGAATAGTCCATGTGTACCGGGATCAAGGATGTCAAATTTACAGTGTTGTGCTACACGGGGATATCATAATTAACTTTAATCATAATGTTATTTTTTTAATTTTCTGCTTTCTTCTTCTTCTTTTTTTTCCTCAGAGAATGAACTTCAAAGCTCGACGAGTGTTCCCAAATAGTCAGATACTAAATATCCAAAATAACAAGAGTGCCGGTCTTCCTGCCAGTTCAGCGTTCAGTTTCAAGCAACCAGTAAGCCACAGTGACAAAAACATCTGCATAGCGTGGCTCAGATTAAGTAATGTCATTACTGGGTGTTGCAATGCGTGAGACAGATGTGTCAATTCTGTGGCAGTGGTGCGCATGTCTGATATGCAAGGCTGGTGAGAAAACAAAACTTGTGGCAGCCTGGCTTGTCTGGTGATAAATTTGTATATGATATGAAGAAAATACATAGAAGGCTGATGCTGGATTGTTGTCTTGTCTTCCGATGGCTTTAAGTCTTCATATGCCTTCAAAGCAAAACGAAGAGTGAAAGCAACAGAAACAGTGGACTTTTATTATCTCCGGCTACAAAGATTGTTTTACTCAAGATAATAAATGCAACAAATTGATGCAAATCACAGCTATACACTAGAAAATGTGTTCTAATACCCCTTTCAATGGAGGTTACATAATGAGATTTGAAAAAGCTAAAAACATCAAAGAGCCAAGAAGACAAAGCTTCTCACACCAAATGAAAGTAAAGCAGAACAATATGTATCCGTGGAGAAACATAAGCGGTGCGACGTGTTTGTCATTTAAAAACAAACAGAAAAACAACAATAACATTTTCTGATTTTCAAATGCTGCCTATTCTTCAACTGGAGGGGGGGGGGGGGGCTCGCATGGCAACCGACAAGCTCACAGGCGGCAGCCCTCACTATAGCAACCTTAATGGTACATTACTGTAAATTCACATTCATTCAAACAGACATTTCACAGCCCAGACAGATGTTCGGGGGAGGAAAAGGGGGGGGGGGATTCAGAAATCCTCAGACAACCCAAACTGAATAAGATAACCCACTCACGGTTTGCTTGTTTTCTGGCACTCGGAGACAGGTCTCGGTCCCGGTAGCTCAAGGACTGCCGCTCTGAATGGTGTATCTGGAGGAGGGGTGGAGGGGCTGGCAGGGGACTATAGAGGCCAGCAGCAAGGTCAGCTGAGATGGCAGAATGAAATAAGTCTGTCGCTTGCTCTGCGACCACCGCTTGCAGGGACAACAATGCTTTAATTTTGGACTTCCCTCAATTCTGTTGCTAGGCCTTAGAGGCTGTGGGCTAGAGAGGCTTTTTCCACAGCAGGAGAGAAGGGCGAGATGGAGAAAGAGGAGTATGGGAGTCGGTGATGAGGGTGTGAAAGGGTTGTGCTCTCACAGTCAACTGATAACTGGACTCTCAACAAGTTTTTAGCCTCCACCCCCTCCGGTGCATAGGTGAAGTTCTCACGCTTTAAGCAATCAGTGTGAAGCTGTGCTGCGAAGGCTGCAGACGTTTCTTAGAGAAATTTGTGAACAAGCAGCATCAACAGACAAGTTAGGGATAAAATTGGGGAACAGACAGTGTTCAAATTGATCACCTACAAATGGCAAGAGTACACGGCACAACTGCAAACCACCGTAAACATGGCTATTCCTCTAAACCAGGGACCTGTGACCTGCGGCTCTGAAACTATATGTGATTCTTTAGGCTCTGCACAATAGCTCTTTTTATATTACAGAAACAAAAGGAGATTTTTTTTATCATTTTTTGGTATGTTTTCATGCAATACCTGCTTAGAATTTCTATGATAAAATGACACTAATGGTTCAAGGAAAAAAGTTACACTGTTAGTTATTAGGCTGCAAACTACATGCCTTTTCTTTTATGTTTCACAAGTATGGTGTTGTCTAGCTAAGAAATGTATTTCTCCTCTTTTTTAAAAGCCCCATTAATTTCCTTGTTCTGAAATCTAAAATAAGATATAAAGTTGTAGTTCTTAAATTGACCAAACTAATATTATATAGTATTTATTTTATTTTTTATCAGTTATCTTTGATTTTTCTTCCCATTAACGGTCATGTAGATTTAGACAAAAAGGCTCTGGGGATTGTAAAGGTGACCGCTGACCTAAACCTACAGGCCAGACGAGAATGGCATTAATCAGAGAAGCAGCCAAAGACTAGAGGAGCTGTAGTTATCAGTAAATCAGGTAAGATAACCTGTTGACAGATGCAGACCCTTTAAATCTGGCCTTTATGGCATGAAGAAAAGGTTCACCTAGGAGGACAGCAACCCTAAACATGCCGCCAGAGCTACGCCGCAATAGTTTAGAACAAAGCATCCTGATTTTTGGAAAGGCCCACAATGCATCGTAAGGTGGATCTACAAAGTACTCTCAAACAAGCTGAATAAGAATGCACACGACATGTGAAATAAATGTATAAAACGTTTTGAAACTCATGCCTTTCTCCTTTTGTTTTGGTCTGTGTTCTAGAACAACAATAAAACGCGCTGAAGTTTGAGGTCTGACCGTAGCAAAGTCCTACACAGTGTTTTTCGTTTGTTGTTCCCTTTATGCATGTAAAACTCTGGTTTAAACAGCGTTGAGTTAATTGAAGCCCCGGCTTGGTGTGATCACAGAAAGTTCAGCTCCATTTCAAGTTTTACACGGCCCTGCCCTTGCTCACCGACCCAGGGGCACGTGCAGTCTCAGGGGATGTCCACATTTCCTTTGATGCCGTTTCACCCTTTGATGGAAATCAGCAAACATCCCCTGATAGCACGATGCGTTTCGTGGTCAGCGTGCTTCCTGAGCTGAGGATGATGATGACGTCTTAATCTGCCGGATATTGTTGCTGTGACTCTGAAGTGAGAGTTTATACCCGGGGAGCTTTTGATGTCTTTCTGATCGTCAGCTTGCAAAACCACTTGCTGACAAATTATATTAGAAATTGTCTGCTTGTGCATAAAATAGAATCCTATTACAGCTTTCTGAACATGAGCGAATCTTGATCAAATAAAATCTTATTTTTCCTTCAGTTAAAGTACCACCAGCAGTTCAGTGTCTGACCTGTGGTGCTTTGATAACGCACAACACAATAAATGGTTGCATCTATTAAGTGGATGAATCGACAGGCCCAAATTAAAGCAAGCAGCAGGAGCTAACTTTCTATGAGGAGCCTTAAGGCCAAGACGCTGTGCTGCACTGCATATCTGAGTCCGCCTGGAAGGTAAACGTGGCAGAGAAAGTTGCTGGTGCTGTGCCAGGTTATCAGTCTGCACACTCGCCTCCCGTCCGGCCCTACTGGCAGTACAATTATCAAGAGAACATTTGTGTCTCGGTTTGATGTTTCCCTCATGGTTAAGTTACCTGTTCCAGCCACAGAGCCAGAAATAGAAGCATAAAAAGACCCTTCTTACTACAACTGTCACAGACAGTTCTCCTGTGCTCAAAATAACATGCTTAGATGCAATTTCAAATGACATTTAAGTCATAGACATGAGTTAAATCCACAGAAATGTCAAAATTATTTGAAAAACGTGGTTATTAACGTGATGATTATTTAAATTGAGTTTGTAATTGCTGGAAAAAAAAACTCTATGAGATAGGGAAAAAAGTGATGTTCCTCCCACAGCACTAAAGGCTTGAGAGATTTTTTTTAAGCAAAGTTAAAATTTGTTTCCAACTAAAGTATACACAGATCAACACTAAAGTGTAGATCAAGTTCTAGGTGACAGATCAAGGCTTTCTTAAATTATCAATATCAAAGTCCATATGAGTTTGAACAAATCTCAGCAACTCGCGCAACCAGTTTCACATTTATAAGCCTACTTGCTCGCTAAGCTTGTAAAACTATACTGAGAGCCGCCTCCATTATTTTGTGGTCAAACATCTCCACTTTTTCCCCCTGTGTCTTTCACCCTTTGCAGTGGCGATAATGAAAGAGAGACTATATTTGCTGCTGCGACTCACTTGCTGTGCTTAGACACCAACAACAGTCCATGGAGAGGTTTGGTGAGAGCAGCTGGAAATATATTATTTAAAACTGACTAGTTTTGATTAGTTTTGAAGGATAACTAATCTTTCAGCAGGTTTTGCACACACACACACACACACATACATACATGTTGGGTTTTTCATGCTTGTCTCAATATAAAATGGCCCAAATGTTCGAAAAAGCATTAAAAATACCAAGAAACCCAAGGAACAGGTTTCATAAATCTCAAATTGTAAAGAACCACGGTAGAATATATTACAATAAGTAAGAAATTTACTGCAAAATAAACAAAAATCAATCTCACCTGGGATTGAAGTAACATTCCCTATAAACAATTGGACCTCTCCATCAACAATATGTTAATCGCATTTTTCTCCTGTCAAACCTAGAGGTACGGTATGGAACTGTTTCGGTTCAGAGTGTAGCCCGCGTTTACTTCCTGGTTCCTCAGCCAATCATATGAGAGTTCCAAGGGTTCCCAAAATAGAGTGCAGCATTTCATTTTGGGAAAACAGCAGCAGCCTGCAAACATGGAAGCCAGTAAGAGAAGCGAACCGGAATACAACATCATAGATCTATCCTGTGGGAGTAAAAATTTAGTGGAGTTTCACAACAGCAACACACTGTTTTGAAACGGCATATTGGATTGTTGTGACTGGCAGGCTGTTGTGCCGATTTGAGCCACTAGGTGTCAGTATTACTTATTGCTCCTTTCAGGTTGGCTCGGTCTAATATTTTTTATGTTGTAACAGTGATGATCAAATACAATCTGGATTCCTTAAAAACTATGAAACAGCCAAATGAGGAGCTGTGAATCAAACACCAACTTCAGCGTCATTAGTTGGCCATTGTGCACCACTAAATATTTCTAGACTGCACAACACAGGAAGATGACCACTCCCCAGGGACTGGATGTGAGCCACTGATGCGGCTCCATGACCAGCAGCTGCTCTGCCCATTATCTGTAACAACTACTATATGCAGTACTTGTAATCCAGCGCTTATCCAACAAAAATCTACTATTTAAAATACCAAACCTCTTTAGGAACTTTATCCTAAAATAGCAAACATATTTTCCATACAAGTATTTCTAAAGTTAGCACTTTTCTCAAACAAATCTTCTGTATTCAGTAAATATGTTGCAAAATGTCACATATCCTCTGTAAATAAAATAATTAATATAATATAAATAACATTCCATTACAGTAAAGGCCTATTTGATAGACAAAATTTTAAAACTTGGTAATGTTCATTTTTGCTTTGTTCTGAAATTATGCCATCAGAAAATAAAACACCTTTGGTTTTGCAAATTTTAAAGCAGTTTTATTGTTTTTTTATAAAGAGATTGCACGGTGTCATATGAGTAGAATCAATTCATGCCCACAGGTAAAAAGTGAAACGTCCGCAGAGCTGTGTAAAAATAATCTCAGATTCATGCAGCGCACTGATTGGTATTTGTGCTGACTCATCTTATTCCCAGGAGAACAAATCAGATACGTCAGCACCGAAAACCAGGATGGCACATTGCTAAAGATGATTATTTCTGTTTTACTTTGAATCCTCACTGAGATGCGTCTGAAAACACTGAATATCGGCGTAATCCTCGCTTAACAACCTACCTTCACAGAAACCGTGTTGCTGTAGCTCTCAAAGGATGAATGAGCCTGAAACCCGCTCAGCAAAGAAATCCCAACCAGAGAGAATCGAGTACCAGAGCTCAGGGGCAGCTGAGTAGGAGTGCAGCGACTGCACCGGCCTCTTTATTACTCAGCAGTGCACGCAGACACAAACCAGTAACCGAAGCAATTCATCAGAGGAACCGAGGACCATCTGTAGGCGTATAAATATGCGTGGAACCAGTGAAAAAGATAAATGGCAGCCAGCCGGAGGTTCTTCAGATTTACACGGCTGCTCTGCAGACCACGTACAAGCAGAAATCTTTCCTATTATGAACTTCCTGTGAACGTCATGGCTGGGTTAAGTCTACTGGAATGGGATCATTTCAAATAGCAACTCATTCAGAACAAGTCCCACTTTTCTACTTCAGTCCTTCAGGTTCAGTAAACGTCAAGGCCAAGTCCTTTAAGCTTGTTGTCAGTGAAGTGTGAGAAAATTAAAGCCTCGCGTGAACGTAGATTAAGCCCGTTCTTTTCTGTGGTTTAGGGCCAACAGATGAAAAGGTTTAAAGGAGACAGATCATTATGTATGTCAGTACTATTCATAGTCTTGTCATGGAGTGATACTCTAGTAAAAATACTATGGTTTTACTGTATTCGCACAAAGATTTATAGAAAAAAATACAAAATGTGACCTGTTAGCTTTTATTTAAATTAGCCAGCCAACTTGAAGCCTAGTTTTAAACAGTGTTGCCTTCATCGGACCTATAAGTGGTTTCCATACTTTGACCCTCTGCGTTTCTCACGACTGAAACTTGACAAGCTTCACGTGAATATGAAAAGAATGTTGTAGCTTTCATTCAGCCAGCGGACTGGCAGAGAGCAACAATAAGTGCAGTGATACTGTATTATGCTAGCATTCCCCAATCCTTGTACTCAGGTCCCACCACCCTTTATGTCTTAGATGTGTCCCTACCCCCAGAGAAACTGATCCATCAGGCTTCTAATGTATTCCTTTCTCCACTCTGCAAGAACTAAAAATTACTTGAGAGTCAGTCAACAAATGCATATTTTTAAAACATAAATTTTAGATGTACTCACTTTGGCAGCCCTTATTACAGCACAGTCAGTAAAAATCCATTTGTCCTGAAGATGAATTTAAATTCATGCTGATGGGATTATCAGTCAATAAACACCCAGAACAGCAGAAGAGTAGCCAGATGAGGGATTTTAAATTGGTTGTCCAGTTTGGACGCTCATCTCCAAAGTGTTAAGTCTCACTTAAACTTCTCAGCATGTTTAGGGTTGGGCTTCAGTCCGTGACGATTTCCAGTAAAATTTTAAGGAAGTTCCCTATCAGTACAAGTAATTGCGCTCTAAATACCAAGACTAGTCCCAAGTCAATTCATTAGGAGCTCAGTCTCTATTTCTTAGATTCCTCTCTGATTTTTCAAATCTTTTGTTTACACAATGTCAAGCTGAAGTCAGATCTAGATTTTGAATTGTATTTTGTTGTAAACAATCATTCAATTTGACTCAAAGCTTTAGTGAAATGCATGTTTTTTTTGTTTTGGGTTTCTGCACAAGAACAGTTAGACGTTGTGGGGCTCAGGCAGCCTGAAAGACTGGGTTAGGGATGCTGCGTAACACACTCTTAAGGTCCGCTCTGGTGTGCTGACAGGAAACATGGCCTTTGGGGATAACCTGTGACAGACTTGTTATGTCACCAAAGAGAGGAGACCGACCCCGGAGCACGGATCAAGCGCTGGGAACGATGGCGGGAGCGCCGCTGTGATCGGTGTTAAAAGTCAGAGCTGACAGACAGCGGCACACCAGAGACGCCGCTGTGTTTCTGTTCACAAATGGTTGCCTGGTTTGACTCCGCAAGTCTGCACAGAGGATGTCTGCTTAGAAGCCCGACGTGATTTAAAAGTGAAACAATTAATAGCAGATAGATAGATAGATAGATAGATAGATAGATAGATAGATAGATAGATAGATAGATAGATAGATAGATAGATAGATAGATAGATAGATAGATAGATAGATAGATAGATAGATAGATAGATAGATAGATAGATAGATAGATAGATAGATAGATGTTTTAGTATAACCTCAATAATGCCCTTCATGTGATCCTAGATAAAATTAAGTATCTAATAACTAAAACAAAAACAACATTTTAAGGAAAAACCTTTCTCATTTGTGCGTGACCCTTTTACAGTGGTACAGTTGGTAGCGTTGCCATGCAGCAAGAAGGTCCTGGGTTCAAATCTCAGGCTGGGGTTTTACTGTATGGAGTTTGCAGGTTCTCCCTGTGAATGTGAGTGTTTTTTCTGAGTACTCTGGCTTTCTCCCATAGTCCAAAAAACATGACTGGTAATGTTTTCTGTCTAAACTCACCTAAGGGTAAGTGGGTGTGTGTGTTCGTGGTTGTTTGTCGTGTTATCTCTAAGTTGCCCTGTGATGGAGTGGCAACCTGTCCACAGTGAATCCCACCTCTCACCTAATAACCACTGGAGGGAGGCACCAGGATCGTTTTCAGTTTTGTAATATTTTCAAAGAGTCCTTGCTATGGATCAGGTGCCTAAAGTCCTTAATAAAGTCTGAATTAATTAATTTTCTTCTTGTAACTTTAATTTCGGTGTTTTTTTGTTTGTTTCTATTTTAACACTTTCAAAACATGTCGAGTTTTTTTTTTTCTTTGTTTTTTTTTTAACTTTATTGCCTTAAATGCGGGTTATCAAGCATTTAGCATCATAGAGGGGAATAGAAAGAGGCAGGCAAATATAAAAGTTACATAAACACAAAAGAAAATAAATAAATAATAATAATAGAATTAAGACAGAAATTGGGTCTAGTCTGTCACACTGTAGAGGATATAGCACAAATCTCATCAAGTTCTGTACTCCAGGAGAACAAGGATATTTTGGATTTAAAGAAGCCTTAATAATAAAAATAGCAATAATAGTAATACATGGATATATTGAAAGTGTACAAGAGTCCTGGGCCAAATATTCAGTAACTGGGGTCCACCTTTTCAGAAAAACTCTCTCTTTGTTTTAATGTCAGAATTTCAGCTTTTTCTTTCTATGGTTTGGCTGTGGAAGTTTTCTCCACTGTTGTGTTTCACTTGCATGTTCTGTATAAAGGCATTATTTTAACAAAATATCATGGAGACTTGTAGGTGTTGACTCTTTTCAGGTTTTATTGTCCAAATCTTACAAAATAGTTTTTTGTCTTGTATTTTTCCCTGTTAAAAGAATTTCAGATTTACTAAACTGCTCCATTTTCTATATATGGGCGGTGTCGGTCATGTCAATGTGCAATATACACCCTGAACGGGCTGCCAGTCTATCACATGGCAACACAATGAGGACAAACAACCATGTGCAGACATAAAGGGAATTTAGAGTCCCTGACTGACAATCATATTTGGACTGGGGGAGGAAGTCAGAGTACCCAGAGAGAACACATGCACATGGAAAACATGTAAGCTTAATGCAAAAAGACCTCAGGACCTTCTTTCTGCGAGGCAGCAATGCTACCAACTGCACCACTGTTGCATGTGCTGCATGTGTAGGATGTTTCTCGTCTTCCTGCATTGCCAAATTTCCAAAAACATGTTCTGAGGAAACAGTTTTTCTCATCTTTCTAGTTTGTTTTTGTGTATTTTTTACTTCACGACATTTGTACCTCTTACAGACTGCCTTGTTAGGAGGAGGATACGCGGCTCTGCGAAGACTCTCACGTACCTGAAGACTCTCGGTACGACTGCAAATCTCTGGGCTTTACTCTTTTTCCCTGAGAGTTATGGCAGCGGAGGAGCAGACATTGGGATGCAGCTCACCTTCGCTGCTGTCTGACTCGTAAATATCCCTCCATCCTTTTCCATCCTCCACTCCCTCCACCTCCTTATTCCTTTCATCCTGATGTGACCCTCAGACTGAGCAAGCGTCTCGCTGATGATCAACAGCAATGCGAGGCTACAATGTGTCACTTTTTCTGAGACTTGTCAGAACCGGCAACAGGGTCTAAAAATAGCCTCACTGCAAGCCATATTAAAAGGTGCTTCAGTGGCAAAAAGGTGAATTCATGACAAGAAATATCTTAAAATATTATTAATATTGTAGTATTTTTAATTCCAACCTGTCCTGAGGGTACATATATATCATTAAAGAGGAGATAAAGTTTATTCCGAGCAAGTTCCTAATCTTTTTTTCCTGTCAGAATCAGCTCTGAGGCAGAAGGACCCTCAGCCTTTAGAATAAGTGAACTGGGCAGCTGTGAAGCCTTTTTACTTTGTTTTTTTCTGTTTTAGATTTCTAAAAAAAAAAAAAAAAAAAACCTGGAAAATGATTCGATATACGAGACTAATTTTGGCTATTAAACACAACGAGCTCTCAGGAAGCCCCGCTTACCCAGACCCGTCAGTCCAACAGTGGAACTGATGCGTGATCGTGTTTCACCGCAGTGATTATCTGTGGACCGCAACTCACTAATGCTGCAGAAACAGGATAATAAGCAGATAACAAAAAAGGGATTCACTTAATTAATAAAATATGACACTTTTGCTGGTCAATCACAACCTCTCAGGCCTAACTTTTAAAACAGCATTCCTTAGACGTAAGTTTTTAAAAATCAATTCCTGCAGACCAAAACAACCAGTCAGTTTGTCTGCTGGAGGATGAGTTTTTGCTTTTTCTCCCCCCAGCGTGAATCTTTTGC
Organism: Fundulus diaphanus; assembly: GCA_037039145.1. NCBI lineage: Eukaryota > Metazoa > Chordata > Actinopteri > Cyprinodontiformes > Fundulidae > Fundulus > Fundulus diaphanus. Next base: position 15,228,101 of record CM073137.1, on the reverse strand, counting down.
ACTCACTTTGTACCGTTCCAGAACATCTTTTTTTTTTCCATTCCCGGAAACCGGAAGACGTAAAGTTGTTCATGTTCTGCAAAGGGAGCCCTGAGCTGCAAACCTTGATCTTCCATCTCTTCTCTGGCCTTTACAGTTGAGTCATGCCTTCATCCAAATAAATATCTTCTTTGGAGTTTTACTCCAGACTTAGTCTTCACGCATTCAGTCCCTGGACGCAATAAACCTGATGAATAATTTATAGAAGCCGAAGCAATATCCACAGTATATTAGAATATTTATATTTTTTATGTTGCATGGGTGTTTAATGAATTGATAGACAAAATAAGCTTTTTATGTTGCATCGTTTTGCAAGAGATTTACCTCTTTTAGACTTAAAAAACGTCTCGGTATAGTTTTTAAAGCTGCAGGAAGACATCTTGCTCTCCCTTTCCTTCACTGCTTGCTATGTTCACCTCTAACACAAATCTACTCCAATGAGAAATTTGGTCCCAGCTTCTCTTTCAGCCCCAAAAGCATTTTTGGTGGACTTGATATTTTAGGTCTGCAAATCCTGAAGTCAGAGTGCACAAAAACCTTCGATTGGCTGTTGACAATGAAGAGTGGAGGTTAGGCCAATGTGAGATTTCATCTTAAGGGAGTAAAATGATTGTGCTCCGTCTGCCAGCCCACCTGCAGCAGGTTGAACACCTCTAACGCCTTGCTGTCTGTCGGCGAGCCCGCTGGTGGACACGCTGCTTCGTTAGGACATGGTTTAGGCGCACAAACCAGCAGACAGAGAGTGACTCAGCAGGAGGTAAATGCCAAATCAAAATGCTCAACGTGACTCAAATTATTTGTTTCGTACAGTTTCTTTCTCCCCTCCGGAGGCTGAATACTAAATTAGTTGATTTTTGTAATAACATTTGGATGAAAAATTGATGAATTTATGCGAGCAGCACCAGAAAAAGCATTGCTCTTAGAAACCAGTCCTCTAAAATCGCAATGTTTTGCCCCTAAGGTTGAAAAACAAAAATGGTAAAATGTTTATTTCTGAAAGTGAAAATGTGCGGCAGTCGCTGTGAAGTAAGGTTCCAAAATAGACCAATAACCAATAATTAATTAGCAGATTTCCCCGTTGTTTAATTTCTAGAGCCATTACTTTTATTTTTCCAGCTGTTTTCTGAAGCCAAAGTTATTTTGAACCCCACATATTTAATAAAAGCAGAGCGCTCTCCTGAGGTGTTAAATGGAGACAAACAAGATAAAACAACGTGACACAGCAATAGCACCGCAACGCCGAGGGTGCTGTCAGCCGATATCAATCCTCCAGCTGCCCAGCAGAAATCACAGGAACCCTGCAGAACTGAGCAGGTAGGAATCGCTAAAAAACACTCGATAAATCACCCTGAGCAATAAGCCTTTGATGTCAACTTTTGGCTGAGACAGTATTAGTGCTCTGCAGCTCACCGCTGAAAGGGGACCATTTGTCAAAGTGCTACCCACCAGGGAAAAACAGCGACACGGACTGAACTGAGCCGCCCTCTCATCTGGAGGAGCTTCACTGATATTAAAGGTGTATGAAAGGAGGAATCGGCATCCGAGCCCTCGGCTGCCTTTCTGAATGCGGCGTCTCATTTAACTAAACGCCGTACAGGAACGTGAAAGTAGCCTAATGCGCCCTGAGAGGAGCAGATTAAAAATGTAGTGCTGGAAGAAGGTGATTTGGGCTTGAGGTGCCTCTCATCTAGGTTTTGGTCGATGCAAATCCGGCATTCGTGGAAGGAAAACATCCCAAAACATTCCTATTTCTTTTAAATCCACCTAACAAGGTGGAGACATATATTTATTTTAACAAGCTCTGTGGAGAGAGATGATGAGCTAGTGTGCAGGGCTGGATTTAGGATTATCTGGGACCCCCTATTTTGATGCCCCACCCATACAAGTATATTTTATGCAGTCTGTTAGATGCTCATCTAATTTGAGGGGCTTAGGTCTTGTTTTTCCCAATCTTTGCACGTTCTTTCTAAAGTGTTTCTCATCAACTCGGCTTCACTTCTAAAAATGTCCTCGTTCATACAAAAAAGCATGACCCAAAATGTTGCAATAATGTCATGGCTTTATGTAATAACATCACAAATGGCCTTTATTAGGTACACCTGCTGAATTGCCCGTTAACACAAATAGCAAATCTGCCAATCACAAGGCTGCCAGTCAATAGAATCAGGCGTCTAGATGTGATGAAGACAGAATGACAGAGAAAAGAGATGCATGTGACGTTGACTGTGGATGCATCTGACTGTAGGGTGGTAGGGTCAGAATTTGGTTCATTTAAAGCTATAGTTGGTAATCCTGTTCAGAAACACTTTTTGTTATACTGGGTAAAATCCTCCTTCCATCCTGAAAGTAGATAATACATTATGTCCAAAGGGGATGGATTTGTCAAGAGTTTTGTTCCTGTTCTCACCCATAGATGTTATGTCGCCATATATTGGTTCTCCCACATGACAATCATTCTGAGGCGCTCAGGTAACACCAATGTTCGTGCTCTTTCCTTCCTAGTTTCTGCTTGCTGGTTGCAAATGCGCACTTCTGGTGTTTATGTATCCGGTTAGCTTAGCGGCTAGGTTAGCGGTTAGCCGTTCATTGTAGCGCCGCTGCTCTCACTGTAGACTTTGAAAATGACTGAGAGTCGCAAGAAGTGAACCGCGTTCATGTTTATGAGAAGAAGAGGAAGGCCTCAGTAGAAAGAAATAAGACCAGAGTTGATTTGGGAGATTTATTTCACGCGAATCCCCTGAAGAGTGGAAAAGCAGGTACGACTTGCGCATCCTCAGTTTTTCAAAAAGGGACTTGGGGAAACTTCCAGAAAAATTGCAAACTCTAGCTTTAAGCCAATCTGCCTTGTATCAACTATTCAGATAGGTGGTGGCGGTGTAATGATGTGGGATATATTTTCTTGGCACACTTTGTTTAAACCTTAGATTTAAACACTACAGCCAACTTCAGTGTTGCTGCTGAGCATTTCCATCCCAAACACACCATTTTAAAAAGCTCAAATCAACTGGTCTCTTGTTTCTGACAAGTTAAGTTTCCTGAATTTACTAATGTTTGGTGTCCTCCACAGTCACCAGGGGTCTCATTTATAAAGCTTGTGTACGCACAGAATGGGGGCCTGAAACTTGCCTATGTCATTTTACACACAAAAGTTGGGTTTAAAAAAAAAAAAAAAAACTTTACCGGAAAATGTGCGGTCCTCACGGCAATTCTGACCCATAATTTGGAGATGGGGGAAACTGGCGACACAGATGAATTGGAGACAAACTGCATGATGATTCCTCTCAGATGTTCAATTTCACTCCATATCAGACTTTAATCATAGATCGACTTGATCATAAGCAACTTATTCATGCTTACGCTGGTGACACATTATAACTAAACATAAGAACCTTTCAAATAAATAAAAAAATGCCCATAAACCAACTTAAATTCTTAAATAAAAGTCCGCACAACATTTGATCTGGGTTTTCTACCATCGCATTCCTCTCCCCAATGATCACCAAGGTGACGGGTGCCACAGATTAAGAGATTATTGTGATGAGGTGTGTGACAATCCCTTTAATTGCTGTAAACAGTCAAATACACTCATGTGTAAAGCTGTGTGGTAGACGCACTGGCACTGCTGGGGTACCTTGTAAATGGGAGAATTAGGAGGGGAAGTGGTTTAAGCAATCAAAGGTTTTCTGTTCAATGATGATGACTGGTTTAAATGCCGCTTTAGACTCCAAGCATTGCATTCTGCTATAACCTACAGGGCACAGTGGCTACAGGTGCCCAGTTTCTGGGTCCAAACCCCAGAGCACAGAGGAATTGGGTGACCACCATGCAGCGCTCAGACCAGCGTTCTCCTCTGGATTTTTTTCCCCCACTGTTTCTTTGTTTTTCTCTCGGTTCACCATGACAAAAAACGATCAGCTGGTCAATTTTTAACACACATTAACATTCATGAGGTGCTTTGCATTGACCATTTATGGGTGAATCTGGGCGTGTAGAGGGCAGAACATGAGGCGGAACCAGGTACGCAAACATTTAGGTGTAGCTGTGAACTATAAAGGCGTGCGTGTGCATGGTTTTATAAATCCGATTAAGTTTTCTTGCCGTACGTCATTTTGTTTTTCTTGGCGTACGCACACTTTTGGCATGTATTCCAAGCAATGTTTTATAAATGAGACACCAGGTGTCATTCTAGTAGAGGGCCTTTGTGAAGTGGTGGAATGTCATCATTGTGGATGTACAGCTCACGAATCTGCAGCAACTGTGTGATGAAACCATGTCAATATGGACCAGAATCTCAGAGGATGGTTTCAGACGCAAGAATTATAGCATTTCTAAAAGCTGACTGGACTCCAGCCTGCTACTAGCATGAGGTCTCTACTAAAAGGACAGGGGAGTTTAAATTTTTAACTGTATTTGCTCATGAAGCTCATAGCCCTCCTTCTCCTGAGAAATAAAAATCTGATTTTGAAGGACCAAATAGCACCACCGGCTCATCATCCAAAGAACGTGGACCCTCCTATCCTTTAGGCCTGAACCATAAAACCTATGCGGCTCAGTTATATTGGGATGGGATTATGATAGCTTTTGCAGAATACAACCCCCCCCCCCTCCCAAAAAAAACAACACTTTCAATGAGTATAGGTGTTGGCACGTTTGCAATTTTAATCTACTAATTGACCTTCACATTTGGCTCTGAAGCAACATAAGCAAACCTCTTGTGGAGAAATGACTCCCGCGGAAATGTCTGTGACTCCAGAACAATACTAGACGTTGGTATTTGAGGATCTAAGCTTGCAAATATTTCACACGAAGGAGTGGAAGTCCCACTTTCCGGTACACGTGCTATCATGTAATCTACGAAACACGCAGATACCTCTGTTTGCCTGGCGTAAGGCAGGAAACAAGGCCCCTTGCCACGTTCAGGAATGTTCATGGAGGAGACAAAGAAAGCGTGTACCGTCCGTACCACAGAATTTGGAAATGCACATTGTTTCCACAATGTCTCTTCCTGCCACAATCATTGACTTGCAAACTACAGAAACAACGCACACACGCAGACTTTAGAAACTCCATGACGCTACCCTCTCTGCAAACATGTCCAACACTTAACCTCTAGACGCAACCTCTTGTCTGATGACAATGGCAGGAACAAAGGGCAGTGGAAGGATGTTTGTCAGAGGCATTGGGGGGAGCATTGTACCTCGTTTCCTTGAGGAGCGCAGCAGGGGCCGCTGAGAGTCGGTCGGGATGAGTGGACAAGGAGAGAAACATCCGTACTCAACGTCCAAGAGACCCGAAATATCCCGCCAAGCGATTATCACGTGGCCCGTGCCAAAAGAGCAAGAAGGATAGAGGGAAAGATGTTGCATTGTTCTCTTCCTCCACCCACTCCACCCCCCCCCACCCCCCAACCTTTAGTGAGACGGATTAATGCCAAGAGCTGCTAGTGCTGAGAGTGTCTGGCTTGTGTGTGTTGACAGACACGAGTTAGCCCTTCTCCATTTTAATCAGGCTAACAGACAAGGACAGACGAAAACACAACAAGGCCCGTGTGCCTGAGACTTGAGGATTTACTAGTGGACAAGCAGCTCAGTTACTCAGCGTCCCAAACAGACAGGAAGCCTAATCAGCCAATTACTAGGAGAACAAACTGTATGCTTTGCTGCATGCCTGAGTTCATGCTTGGGACTCTCCAAAGTTGGGATTGTTTTTAAAGCAGTGGCGCCTTCAGTCTTCGATCCAGACGGATGACCTCTTTCTCCTTCAATGATTAAAGGGATGATGTTTGGTTTGGAGCAAGACGCGTAAAGGTTGATGGATAGGGACTGGTGGCAGGCACAGCTGTAATGACTAGAGCCTCTCTGCAGCCCTGAGACTGATGTTCACCTGATGACAGAAGATATGACGGCCTGACAGGGCTGACATTTTAAAAAAGGAGATCCAACTGAGGGCTTGTCCTGTGGGAACTCAGTGAAAACAGGAGGTGAACGAGGGGCTGACTTGGTGACATGTTATTTGGATGAATATCAGGCAGCAGAGAGCAACTGAACGATTTTCACAATTTTCACTTCCCACCATGGTAAAGAAGTGCAAATTCGTATTTTATTGCTCTTGCATAATACATGTAGAAAATTCTCAACTTTGATTTGAACCCAAGAGAAAAAACACAGATTTCCAAAATCACTGGAGCCACAAATGTTGCGAACCCTAACAATTCCCAAAAAAATAAAGGCCTTCAACTTGATTACATCATCTTTTTCCTAGTTGATCAGAGATTTTAGGAGCTATTTTCCTAACTTTAAGATCTTTTAACTAAGAATTCATCATTTCCTGTGTCCTTGGAGCAAACACAGTCCCCCAAGGTAGTCATCAAAATGGGAGAGACAAAAATTGTAGAGATGTACCAATAAATCCACTGGTGACATATTTCAGCTCGATTGGTCCTGAACAGTGACCCCCAAAGGACAGAAACTGAAAAATCTGATCTGTTGCTGACCAGAAAATCCTACCAGTTTGCTTTTACTGAGAGAAACAAACTCTTCGTCTGTGAGGCTTTTAAAACTGGACTCGAATTGGATCTGTTATGTCCTTTAGAGCTTTCGGTCTCTGTTATAGAACATGCCAGCTTTGAATACCTCTTGGAAATCTAAGAGTTAAGTTAAAGACCCAAATTCTACGGGGAATACAGACAAATACCGGAAGACTGCACCAAACTAATCAATGGACTCTGTTATTGCTACAACTTCATGGCTTTTTTCGGGGCACACAGAAACACAAAAAGGAAAACATGCAGAAATCTTATTTCAGACCTACTTCAGAAACGCCTTGAAGGTCTGTTTCAAACAGACTGATCAAAGCATGGTGCCAATGACTCAGACTTCTGCAGCAAAGCCTTTTTACATCTTAGAGAACAAAAATAATCATTTTCAAACGTAAATGGGTAGATAACCGCTGCCCGGCGCACAGCTCCCGGCTGAACCGCTGCGAAAAATGCAGGAAAATGATTCGGACTCGGTTTAGAAATCAGGGAGGAATCGGCGCCCTGCTGATGAAGCCGTGTTTCGCAACTCTGACGCTGTGCAAGCTTCTCAGCAAATTGTTCTCCTAGGTGTTAGCCAACAATGGACCTAGACCCTGTAAAGCTGCTTGTCCACGGATTACTCTCGTACACGTGCCTGGTAGAGAAATAATGAAGCAATCACTGCAAACCCCTCGGCGCGCTAATTATCGACGCCGGCCTCTCAGAGAAAGGGGCGTCTGCGTGGCCGTGCAACAGTTTTCCAGGAGAGAGAAAAAAAAAAAAACACGCCCCAGCGACAGAGGTTTAATTACCAGAACATGAAGAGGTTTGCTTCATCTCTCATGGATGAATTAATGAAAGGGTAAACAGCAGAGGAACAAGTCGTCACACTCAGCATGGATCGGATCTCATCACACCGCATCATACAGAGTCAGCAATCAGGGTTTAACAATATGGATAAGATGTTGTTGTTGTTTTTTTTAATCTTCATCTTCAGCGCTCCTAATCTTACAAGAGTTGAAAGGGCTAACAGCATTAGGATGACATGATTGCTTCATTTCATGACAGACGTACGCGTATGGGATTGTCATCATACATCTTCCTTTCCTCTCAGAGGGCACAAATAATGGATAAATAATTAAAAGACGAGCCTTAACCATCCACCCTGGAATACTCTTCTCATCCGAGGCTGAAGAACATTTGTTTATCTATAAATTTGGAGAGGAGAGAGTGATGCAACTATGTCAGATTTAAAATGCTTGACTCTGGATATTATGTCCGTTTTGTGCTAAGTGTAATTTTGTGAATTTAAATTAACTGCTTTGTCTTTACCGCACTTTTGAAAAGGTGCCGATTAAACGTCCCTTATCTATTCGTTAACGTTATCTCGCAGTACCTTGCAAGTCTCAAACTTTTTCCCTTGAATGTGTTTTATCTCTATTTTATGTGAGAGATCAACACAAATGTGTTAATTGCTGTAAAGCGGAAGTTAATTCTTTTCAGTCAGACTGGATGGAGAGCATCCGGGACCGGCCTGATGTAGGTCTGGACTTTGACTGGGCCCTCAGTCTCAAGTCTTCTCATCCCCACATTATGATGCTGCCATCGCCGTGTTTCTGGGTGGGGACGGTGTGTTCAGGGTGTTTTCTCACCACAAATGACCTTTTTGCTTGTAGACCAAACGGTTGGATTTTGGTCTCATCTGACCAGAGCACCCCCACAGCATGATGCCTCCGCCACCAAGTCCCAGAATCGCCCCCTGAATGGCTTCTGGAAAACTGTAAATGGGACTTCCTACGACTATCCGCTTCTGTTTATTTTTATTCACTCTTGCTGAGCTACGTTCAAAAATTCTTGGAGCCGAAAGGAGGAAATCCTCCAGCACCAAACCTATCTTTACTGCTTTGCTACCCCGGGGAGAGCCGGGATGACAGGCTTTCACCGCCATGCTGAACTCAGTCCCGGACACAGCGGCTGACCTATCTCACATCATACAAAGTGAATGTCAGTGACATTCCTGCGGCCCGTTAACAGCTCTCCCTGTTAAATGTCAGCTGCTCGGCTCGGAGATGAGGGCGGAGGGGGGGGGGGGTGGTGGCTCTGGCTGAGAGAGAATTAGCAGGTGTCAGTACCTCCATCACTCTCTCTGATGTTGGACGTGGGACAAACACGATGGGATGAGCTGCAGGAGCAAATTACAGAGCGATCGCCCCGGGGGAGAGGGCAGAGACATGATGGCAGAGTTTCTGTGGTGATGAGGAGGGAGTACCGTACCACGAAAGAGAAAGCTGTCCATGCAGCCATTGTTCTGAAGCTAAATGACCATCCCAGTGGTTTTTACGTCTTGTTGTTCGCCCAGACTTATTTCTGGAACACAGCTAGGCGTTGTGCAAAACATGCAAACTGAACAACACGTTAAAATGCAGTTCTTAGCTATTCAAACGTGTTATTTGTCTAAATATGGTATGAGAATTTCCATAAACTACATATTTTAAACCACAAAAAAAAAAAAACACAATAATACGTTCACTGACAAAGGTAGTACAGAGCCCAGGTCTGTTTGGGACATAGTTAGCTAGGTAGATTGGGGCTGTATTGTGCAGCCAAAGCTGTTATCATAACCCAGGAGAAGCACACGATGCCGCCACTAGAACGTTTACTGGTGCGGACGGTGCGTTCAGGGTTATGTGCGGCGTTAGTTTTCCAAGTATTATTTGCTCTGTCAACTACCAGAAGATGAATCTCTTCATCTCCTCCATAGTTACCCTCAGTTCTACCATCTGTGCAGCTCTGTCACATAAAAGCCCAATGAAATACAAAAAAATAAATAACATCTGAAGAAGTTCAAGCGGTAAATACTTTTGCAAGGTCTGTACACCTGAAGAGGGCTGCACAGTGGCACTGTTGCCATGCAGCAAGATGGTCCTGGGTTCAAGTCCAACCTTGCCCTGGGTCTTTCTGCATGGAGTTTGCATGTTCTCCCTGTGCATGCGTGGGTTCTCTCCGGGTACCCCGGCTTCCTCCCACAGTCCAAAAACATGACTGTTAGGTTAATTGACCTCTCTAAATTCTCCTTAGGTGTGAGTGTGTGTGAGAATGGTTGTTTGTCCTGTTTGTCTCTGTGTTGCCCTGCGATAGACTGCCGACCTGTCGCCCTTTGACAGCTGGAGATAGGAACCAGCATCCCTTGCGACCCCACTAGTTATAGACGAGTTAGATAATGGATGGATGGATGGATGTACACCTGAAGACATTTTTTTTAATGTATTACAACCAGGGATGTTTGGATCAATTCTCCCGTCATTAAGATTTGCAGTCTAATTGCGGCATCCCAAAAATCTAAAGCATCGATTTGCATCTTGCCTTCGAAGGACTCCCACTCTCATTAGCAGCAGCTTTCACTATGGCTGTGATAACCTCAGGGTGAACACGACCTTTCATGACACCGTGGTCCAAAGCCATACGGGTAAATTATAATATGTTAAAGACTAGGAGTTTGTTTCCGGAGCCAGCACTTTGTCCAATCAGAGTACATTGTTCCCTTTTTTTAAGCCAATAGTGGCCTTACAAAAATAAAAAAAATAAAAAGTCCTTCCCGCACGATAGTGGCACTGTCTCCATGGTGACGCGGCTGCCAAACCACCATCCCTGACACTACAAACACATTTACAAACACACAAAAGAGCCAAAATCCCACTATGTCATTACAGTTTCTGTGCTTCTAAATAAATTCAGGAGTGCGTCGGGTCTCGGCTTACCCCCCGAGGCACAAATCTGCTCGACTGTGATGCAAATCAGAAGAGGAGAATGAAAAAAAAACAGCGCTCTTTAATTGGAGGGTGAATAGTGCCGATGGTTTCACGTTGGAGGGATTCTCCCAGAGGTGCTTAGTGCTCTGATTATGGAAAAATGTCAAATGCCGAGACAAATTAGGCAAAGAAGACATCAGAAATACAGCCTGCGCTCTGGTTCAAACAGCAGCCGTCAAGCAGAGGAGCAGTTTGGCTGAAACCTGCAAATCATCAACGACAAAGCACACCGCGCAGAAGAAACCATGACAAGCTGCAAACAGGAGCATACGTCCCATGTTGTGAAAAACAATATATGGCCTTCTGACAGTTTTTCTTCAGATTCTCACACTTAAATGTTTTAGATCATGACAGATACATTCATTTTGATAATTACAAAATGCAGATTTAAAAAAAAGCTTACCAAACCAGCCTGAAAACGTAATTCAGACTTTAAAATAAAGTCTGGACCCTGACTACACCAGTCTAAACCCTTCAAATTGTGTATTTTTTGGTTTTTTTTGTAAACTAGAGGTTTTCTTGGTTGTGTTCTTTTGATCCATCTTCCTGTTGCATAACACAATAAAACTTGAGCCTAAAGTTGTGAATTGATGGCCAAGTACGCTGGGTTTTCTGATAGAGAGCCGAATTCATGCTTCCCTTACTTGTTACATGTCTTCCCAGTCCCGAGGAAGCAAAACAGGCCCAGACCATCATCCTACCACTACCATGTTAGTCAGCATTACTAGTGTTGTTAACTGGATGCCAGAAACCTTAGAGATGGCTTTGTAACCCATCCGAGACTGATAGATGATAATTCTTTGGTTTCTTATCTGGTCCTGAATTTCTTCAAACTGGGGCACGGTGTGTTGCTTTTTAGGATTTTTCTAATTTTCTGATCAAGCAGTAATCAGGCTTGTGTGTGGCCGGTGAAACTGAACTAAAACATCTTTAGTTTGGATAGCTTCTTTTGCTTGAAGATAAAATCATCATTTGAAAACGCTGTTTCTTATTTACTCTGGTTATTTTTGCCTGATAGTAAAGTTTGTTTGATGATCTAAAAGATTTAACAGTGACAAAAAAGCAAAAAGGGTAAACATCTGGAAAGGGGAAACTCTTTTTAATGGCACCGTAAATATGAAATGAAGATATTTTGCTGAATGGATCAGACAGCCCTTTAATAAATCCTTCAGCTTCCTCAATCGTCTGTATTTCCTCCATACTCATGTGACCTCACCTTTGCTAAACGCTTTACCTGAAAATTCATCAGCTGTGGTAGTCTTTAACCCATCAATCACACCCTCCAGTAGCTCTGAAATAGGCTATGTGTGACACGGAGCATAACGCAGACTGAAAGTGGTGGGTATAAAAACGCTGAAGCTCCACATGCTATTTATTGCTCAATTTAAGTTAGCATGAGTCACAATGTTAAATGGAGGCCTTGCATGTGTGGAAAGGAGAAAAACTTCAATTTGTAAACAGGAGTGGTAAACTGGAGAAGATAAGCAGTTAACAGCAATAATTAGCCAATAATGAGCTCCACCAGAGTGGAAGATGAGGGGACTCCTCATCCTCAACACATGGTGCCGCTATAATCTGTAGGTTATTTCAGGTGAGTCCTGTTTACTTTACTACTAGCTGACTACATATCAGGATGGTTGGATGGATGGATGACTAGATCGGATGGATGGATGAATGGATGGATGGATGACTAGATCGGATGGATGGATGGATGGATGAATGGATGGATGGATGGATGGATGGATGACTAGATCGGATGGATGAATGGATGGATGGATGGATGGATGACTAGATCGGATGGATGGATGGATGAATAGATGGATGGATGGATGACTAGATGGATGGATGGATGGATGACTAGATTGGATGGATGGATGGATGGTTGGTTGGATGTATGGATGGATGGATGGACTAAACAAATGGATGGATGGATGGATGGATGGATGGATGGATGGATGGATGGATGGATGGATGGATGGATGATGGTTGGTTGGATGGATGGATGGATGGACTAAACAAATGGATGGATGGATGGATGGATGGATGGACTAAACAAATGGATGGATGGATGGATGGATGGATGGATGGATGGATGGACTAAACAAATGGATGGATGGATGGACTAAACAAATGGATGGATGGATGGACTAAACAAATGGATGGATGGATGGATGGACTAAACAAATGGATGGATGGATGGATGGATGGATGGATGGATGGATGGACGGACTAAACAAATGGATAGATGGATGGATGGATGGATGAATGGATGGATGGACTAAACAAATGGATGGATGGATGGATGGATGGATAGACTAAACAAATGGATGGACTAAACAAATGGATGGATGGATGGATGGATGGATGGATAGACTAAACAAATGGATGGACTAAACAAATGGATGGATGGATGGATGGATGGATAGACTAAACAAATGGATAGACTAAACAAATGGATGGATGGATGGACGGACTAAACAAATGGATGGATGGATGGATGGATGGATGGATGGATGGATAGACTAAACAAATGGATAGACTAAACAAATGGATGGATGGATGGATGGATGGATGAATGGATGGATAGACTAAACAAATGGATAGACTAAACAAATGGATGGATGGATGGACGGACTAAACAAATGGATGGATGGATGGATGGATGGATGGATGGATGGATGGATGGATAGACTAAACAAATGGATAGACTAAACAAATGGATGGATGGATGGACGGACTAAACAAATGGATAGATGGATGGATGGATGGATGAATGGATGGATGGACTAAACAAATGGATGGATGGATGAGCAGAAACAATGGAACTGGATTTAGATCTAATTAAATGAGTTTAATCTGTAAATCTCTCATTCTTTGGTGTATTTGCTGATGGTTCATCAGCATCTTTTTTTTCTCCACATCAATCCAGATCTGAAAAAGACAAAAAATCACAAACTTTTCTGGTCTCTCCCATCAGAAATTCCCAACACTGTTAAAGAAACACGCTGTTGGCACGTCTATGTCTCCACTAACCGGGGCAAATAAAAAAGGGACAAAACTGAAAGGATATTTCAGAATTAACTCGTTCAGTTGTGATGTTTAATGGAGGAGGAAGTTGCATTTCCATCCAATAACAGCTGCTCTCTTCCAGGGAACAAGGTGAGGATTTGCTTCCTGGTCAGAGGCTCTGAGTCGACCTCACAGGGCAAAACCTGCTTGTTTTTATCGTTCCCTGAGGCAGACAAGACCCTCAGTACCTCTTCTCCCAGCAGAGTCCCATTACACCCAGATATTTTCCCTCTCTCTGATAGGAGAGCCGGACTTGGTTCAGTCTTTGCAGAACAAGACTATATTTTAAATATAGCAAGAGAGAGACGTGCCTGAGCTGCGAGACACGACGCGTCAGATTTAAAGTAATAACGTTTTCTCCAATGAGCTTTTCTGAGTTGATTGGGTCATTTGTTGTGGATCGTTATTCTGCTGAAAGACCCAATGCTGATCCATTTCAGCCCACCTGATTTGTAATTTAAAGTCTCGCAGTGGATTGTTCACATGCTAACAATGATCCAAGGACTTTGGCTGTAAATAAACAAAAAGGCCCACAGCATCATAGACCCTCTACCCTGCTTCACATTCCTTTCCTTTATCGTTCCCGTTAAAGTCCTACTGGTGTTTAGAAAACTCAAGTCTTTGGTGTAGTTCTCAAACAGTAATAGTTGTCCCTTCGTTTACCATCCCGCTAACTGTATATGGTGGCAGGATAAACTTCCTCCGGCCTGATTTGTCACAGTTCCCCCGCTGTTAAACAGTAATCTTTGCCCGTAAATGAGGGCACGTTGAGGTGAGTAACTGTTCTCTATTTAGAGATTTATGTGGCTACAATAAAATATGTATTTATCTTAAAGCTCCTCAGCCAATAGATGCAGAGGATGCGGTATCATTAAATATTACACAACTAAGATAATAAAATTTAGCTCATAACAAGATACCTTTGTTGCCTTGAGGGTTAATTAGTTTGTCATTTTTATTTTATCTATGTTTTTAATTATTTTACCATTTTAACATTGAAACCCTTCATCCGAGAACCACTTGCAGTTGTTACCATTGCGTTTGCAATTATTTTCAGTCATATTTTATTATATTCTTGAATTTTACAATAAAGGACCACTTCATAAAAACCTTAGAGTTCATTATTTAAAAACCATAAACACAACATTAGGTACAAACTCTATATGTTTCAATAGGTTGCTGACCCGAGAGTGAAAGTTCTTAAAAGCTTAAAGAAAAATGCTCAGTTTCCAGTATTTTCGGTGATAGCTACGGCAAATATAGCAAAAGAAAGCCTGTTTGTTCTATACATTCAAGCACTAAATCTGCTTAAACATACACAGGATTTCTTGATTTTCCAGATTTAATATGCATAAAGCTACAGATTTAAGTTACAGACATATAAAGAAGATATTCCTCGAACAGCTGTCTGATATGTCGGTTTCCTACAGGTCTGCATGGCAACACTGGTTAACATCTCTTCTTACGTAACGCAGTTAAAACAACGCTCTGCCGGCCGTTTTCTGGGTCCCTATGAGCCCAAAAGGTGACCATCAGAGGGTTGAGGTGCAGATCGGAGTGGCATGGCTGCAGCTGAGGAATGCCAGGAATCCCCCCCCCCCCCCCCCACCGTAAACACCTCACGCTCCGATGGTTTCCCGCACGTCTTATCTCCCTGTGGCCATCTCCACAATGGTCAGCTCCAGCTCCCGCTTTCCTTCTGAGCGTGCTTCCTGTTGCCACAGCGCTGCGTGGGCAGGTGTGTTCGCCGGTGTTTATCAGGCCCTTTGTTCACCCCAGAGACCACATGGTCCGTTTTTTTTAACTCTATTACAAAACTGCCGCAAACAGAATAATGACTAATTGCGGCAACGCGCGGAGGGAGAAAAGGTCGAGGAGTTCTGCTCCACACGTCAACGACCAAATCACAAGCAGCTTTAGGGGGAAAGAAAATGTTTTTCATCCTTGTCGAGTTAAGTAGCTTTTCAGCTTGGAGTCCCCCCCCCCCCCCCCACCCTCCCATAGTTCCAACCTATGAGTCCTCTTAAACAGAAGTAATTTCCAAAGCCGCTAAGGGAGCGTGGCATTTAGAAAGCACACAAAACAAAGCTGGTTGCTTGGGTACAGTTCTGGTTCTGACCCTTTGCTGTTTGGTCAAGGAAAGCAGAGGGACCACGCTGAGCGTCTACGGTGTACCAGGAGAGGCCCCACGGGGGGCCGCATTCCACCTCACCGTGTACCACCCTGCACCGGTCATGAGGGAGGCCCACTTATAATTACAAATCCCGCTCTCCAAGTCCCGGCCAGCGCCTTTCCGACCGGCTCGGACGTCCAGCCACAGGAGTCACAAACCAGAGTTTCCCTTTTCCTGCAAATTCCTCCGATAAGCTCGTCCCACAGAGGCCCGCCGCCGTTGAATGGGACAGCCGATACTTTCCGGGTGTTTTTCCCATTGTTAAAGCAAA
This sequence comes from Fundulus diaphanus, assembly GCA_037039145.1. NCBI lineage: Eukaryota > Metazoa > Chordata > Actinopteri > Cyprinodontiformes > Fundulidae > Fundulus > Fundulus diaphanus. Next base: position 15,212,223 of record CM073137.1, on the reverse strand, counting down.
CCTCTTCCTGACTCTGGTGATAAGAGGGCAGCTGCGGAGACTTTTCAGCCGCTGAGCCCTGAAAAAGTCCTCCCATAGCTGACCGCACATGTACAGCATGGATTGGAGTCTTGGACAAATTTAAATCCATTACAGGGTTCAGAAACTAACTGGGAGAGTAGTACTTAGCTGACGTAATGGATCCGTTTCTTATTCTGTTATTTGTTGTATACACTGGTGTGCAGCCAGGCCGTCTTTTAATCTATAAAAAAAAGATTTAGTTCTCCAGGGTTTCTGCAAGTCTTTCTTTGGACTTTGGCTGCTTTCAGGGCAGAACCAACAACTTACCCAGGATCTTTAAATGCTGACCCATTGAGCTTCTAAACTCAACAGACAACTTAGCAAACGTAACAGTTTTAAATTAAATTGAACCTTTTAAGCCCCCTACTACCAGCGACCCATGTAAGGAGGCCTTGGCCTGCAAAACGTGACCGTCTCGGGTTCGAGTCCCGGCTCGTGGACCTTTGCTCCATCTCTTCCATCTCAGCCTCATTTCCTGTAAAATAAAGGCCGCTAGCGCCAAAATAACAACTAATAACAACTCATTTTCTCCGATGTTCCTGCATGTGGTTGTCATGGACACACACGTGTTGTTCTTCGTCTTCCAAGAAGACCAGTGGGTATTTTTTGCATCATTGCAAACATGGTATTCCTTCATTTTTTGTTTCTTTATGAGGTGGCGGATCCATGCTGGATTTTGGGTTGGGGGCATTTTCACAGGTCTTTAAGATGTCCTCCAGTTAAGTTTTCAACGTGGAACTTTGGAAATCCCAACTTCTTAGAGCGTTAAAGACTCGTGAAAACGTGTAGCTGATATATCGTCTGATCCTCACTGCCTTGTGACCGTTTAAAGAGGAAATTATTACAGTCGCCATGCTGTCTAATAGTTGTCAGTACTAGCGATGTTGGGGACATTGTGTTTCTCTTTGTTTCTGTCTCAATTAAAAAGACCTGAATGTCTGAAGGAAGCAGCAACAATCGGGTCCCATACCACCAAAAGACGACATTTAAACTACGAGTGAACAACTACACACAAGTCGTCTCCATCCTTTACTTTGGTTCCAAGATAGGACAGAATCAGCATTGGTCTCTGGGGATGAACCCAACCGGCCACTAAAGCGTCGTACACACAGCATGAACGTCCTCATTAGCGTTAAGTGCTTTGCTCATATGTTCCCTAATACCCCATTCATGTTATCCCAGCATGTCAGCTACAGATGTCCCCCTTGCTCCCTCCCCCCACTCATGACCCACATGGCTGTGGAGGATTGTCCCCCCCCCCCCCCCCCCCGTCCAAACAGAACAAAGGATTTGGGGGGGCTCTGTGGACAGCATGCGACCAAACAGTCGTGACACAAAGGGAAGGGGCGGCCGGCAGGTTTAGTGGACTCTTTAAAACCGGGCTCTTTGTGAGTCAACTATTCTAGGAAGTACAAAGCTGCAGGTTCTGCTCTGGAACGGGTTGTCTGGTGATGTAGGTGAACATTTTTGGGAGAGTTGCCCCTCTTGTTTGCTTTGTCCCCCCCCATCCCCATCCACCAGGTTGTTAAAGCAATTAGGCGTTTGGAAGATACTTGAGGCAGATGCATGCAAGTTGGAAGAATCAAGACTACAGAAAGTCGATCCACGGAGGAAAAACCAAACCAACCGCTGCTGTATCTGCAGTAGGAACGCCAATGTCTAGATGAAATCCTCACAAACTATCACTCAACCTCCTCTGGTCCTCCCAATAATCCATGTTGCAGAGCTGTTCTTAGACATCTGTGAAGATATTCAATCCCTGAAGAAAACATAAGATCCATTCACCTGCTGTGGACGATTACAGGGCATCTCCAGGAATCTTCCAGATACCAACATCTCAGCATCCTATCATGGATCTCTCTCTACTTTACTCCATCAATATCCAGACCTGCCTGTACTCACCGTCTGTGTTGGTGACATTTTTCTGCAGCGTTCCCATTTATTTGATGCTCAAAAACAAAACAAAACAAAAAAAAAACTCATCTCACGATTACCTGGGGACCCATACGGGGTGCTCTGTGCGTTTCAATGAGGTTGGAGAGAAGTGGGGATAAAGTGGAGGCGCTTACCTATGGCACAAGGTGCCGTGAAACGTCGGGTACTTGCCGTATCCCAGAAAGACCGAATAAAAAAACGCCGCTCTGACGGACTTCACAGCGTCCAGGCGCACATGTTGTCCGTCCCCGCCGTCAATCAACGCGAAAAGAAGAGGAGGCCACCGGAGCCGCGGAGCGAGTCTTCGTGCGGGTTCCCCGGCCCCCGCTGGCGAGTGTGATCGGCGCCGGACTCTAGATGCGCAGGGCGCCTCCCCTCGCCGGACTCCCGGACATGTGAGCCCACCTTTCCTCTCTCGGTTCTGACGCCATAAATAGACCCGGACGTGATGCACCACCAGCAGCAGCAGCAGCAGGCGTCCTTGTCCCTTCTCCGCCGGTGATGAAACAGCGGTCCGCGGCGGCTCGGTGCGCAGGACGCCGGTGCCACCCACCAACAGGAGGATTTCTCTGGGAGTGCGGACGGGCAGAGAATTTTAATGAGGAGTACTGCAGTTTCCTCCCTGATCGGATAATCGTAGTAAAAAAAAAAAAGAACACTCAGCCGCTGGCTCAAAGGCTTTAAGGTAGTTTCGCCTCTCACAGGAGAGGATAAAGTGATGCAATGATGAAGCATGAGGGAGACTCAGCTCCTGGAGCCCTGCCAGCAGAGGGGGGCATTAAAGCACCTCTATGGGACACCTGTTGATAATTAGATAACGCAGCCTTCCATACATTCTGACCCACCAATAAAAAACTTCATTTATGAATATACTCTGATGTTTTAGGCTACAAAAGTCCTGCGTCCACGGGAGAGGATTAGGGCCATTAAAAAACAAAAGCCTATTCAATTCTGACTTTTTTCTCAGAATTCTGAGAAAGAAGTCAGAATTGAATAGACTTTTCTTTTTTCTTTTTTCTTGAACGGCCCTAAGCCTCTTCCGTATGCGTCTTTCCCCCTTCTTTAGATTTTTTCTTTTAAATTATCAGATTTTCAGTTTTCTTTTTTAAAGGGTCATGTTTTAAACCTCTCCAGCTTTCAGTATTTTTTTCAGACTTCGTCAAACTTGTTTTCAAGACATTATGTTTTTCCTTTTGTCTAAGAACCATCTTGATAGAGAATCCCTAAACTGAAGAAAAATATGTTGTTTTTTTTAAAAAAACAGTGTTGTATGTCAGCGCCACCAGTGTGCAAGTGGGATGTTTCACAGGCTTGTTCTTAAAGGTTCCCATGTGGATTTTGGTATTCCCAAATAAGGATACTACACAGGCCGGGGAGGGGAGTACTTTTCCCCCAAAATATTTTTGCACAGACTAGATGTTTCAAAAGGGCCCCATTTGGATTTTTCCAAGATTAAATGGAAACTAAATGAGCCAAATGGTTTTTTTTTCTTCCTCTGACTGGTTGGGGACTAAATGGGCCCCATAAAGATAGTTATGTTGTTCAGACTACATCAGTACAATATGAGCATGAGCTGACAATGGAATCCATTTGTACTGATTAAATACAATCCGTATTTGCAAAAGCATTACACTGCCTATATGTGTCTTAATTTCATCTCAACTAACCATATTGTGCAACACATTCATGATCCACATTGGTCCCACGTTTTGACACATTTTTACCCAAAGCTGTACTGCATCAAGCCTATAAAGGCAATAAACAGGGGTTAAATGCCTCAGACTATCCCATCCTTCAGTCGAGTTGATACCAATGTTGTCTTACAAAGTACTTTAAACACTGACCTCAGTATCACTCAGACATAACATTCCTAAACTCCAATGAAACACTGCTGTGTTGGCAGAAAACAGCTCAGGTAACACAGCTATAAAGGCCCAATGTTGATTTAAATAAGGCTTGCATGGGTACTAAATATGCTTTGCCTCCCAATAGGCTTCTTTTATGGGACCAGCTAGGGTTAACTAAATAATATAGAAGTCATGGTTTGGTTCTCAAATGAGAAATAAGAAAAACAGTTAAAGTGTTACAACAGTCCAAAGGCCCATATGAGTCCCACTTTACCAGCTTCATTTATAGAGCACTTTAAAGCCCCACAGTACCAAAGTGCTGTAGACAGACTAAATGAAACAGTTACATGATTTTATAAAAAAAAAAATACCTAAATTAAACATACCTGTATTAAAATAACTTTATATATCTGACCTGCTGATAAAAGCAGAATAAAACAGCTGTGACTTTAAATGTACCGGTGTTTACTGGCACAAAGCAACCAGGGCACCAGTGTATATGGAGCCCATATGGACTATTTCCCAGAGAAAAATTGGTGGCAAGTTTGTCTGGGTTCACAATATGTTCCTAATAGGATTCCTGAACAGTACTCACTTGGGTTGACTAAAGTACACATATCTGCAAAACCAGCAGGGCTCCATATGTATGTCTCAGGATATAGAATCTACGACACATATGGGTCCCACTTTTGCCTAGCTGTCCTGCACCAAACCTAAATTAAAAAATAAATATATTATCTTTTGATTAACCCTTTCCTACTGATCTAGGTCCCATATGTAATTATTGTTGGGGGGCAAGTATTACACGGCATTGCTCACGTTTAGAGCTGCTAATTTTACTGAATGTCAGATGGTATCACAATATTGTGTGCAACCTCGCAATTGTAAAGGATGGCTTTGATTAAATAATTAGATACTGAGCCCAGTTCTGCTGGAAGTGTTTCCTTCCTGTTAAAATGGAGTTTTCCTCTCCACTGTCGCTTCATGCATGCTCAGTATGAGGGATTGCTGCAAAACCAACAACAATGCAGACGACTGTCCACTGTGGCTCTACGCTCTTTCTGGAGGAGTGAATGCTGCTTGTCAGGACTTGATGAAATCTACTGGGTTTCCTTAGATAGGAAACTTTTTGACCAATCTGTATGATTTGATTGAATTTGACTTTGTAAAGTGCCCTGAGATGACGTGTGCTGTGAATTGGTGCTATATAAATAAAACTGAATTCATATTATACTACAAGTGCTATGCATTCATGCCAGTAATATCTTTAGTTAGGATTTAGTACATACTGAGATTTCAAAGCTAAGGGAGACTGGTGTGGTCACTGATGGTGGAAAAGAAAATGGCTGAGAAAATGTGAGTTCATTCTAATCAAGACCATAACAGCAATTTTCAGCAGCAGTGAGGAATTAATACGTTTTCCTGAAATTGCACAGCCAAACACAGTTTAAGAGGGCGCTGAGTAGTACAAGCCTCACAGTAAACTTCTTGGTAATGGGAACTCATTAGATTGAAATAAATAAATACAACCCTTATCAAGGGAACCAATTGGGCCCCCACGCAGGTCTGAAGTGAGACTCAAATGGGTATTTGAAAGCAGTTAAAATCCCATTTGGATCCCACCTGAAAACAAAAATAAAACAGCAGCAACCTTAAATGTTAAGCCAGAGTTGCTTCAAGGCAAAACACCACAACCAGCAGGTATACTTGGGAACCATATGTGGATTTTGTTCAGACTGGATGGTTACTAAATCTATTAGGGCCCATATTGGGCTTTCTGGCCCACTGGGATTGAGTAAACACAACCGACATGTGTAACACCATTTGGGGTCCCTCTGTAGGTGTTAGCTGGGTCTCACATGGAAATTAAAATGGCTTACATTGCATACAAAACGTATTACCAAGCCTGAATTAAACCTATACAGACAATTAAGAGAGGTCTATTATGTAACCCCTCAGATAATCCCGTTGGAGCAGAATCTTTTGGCTCACTTCCTGCCAAAGGTCAAAGGATGATGCGTCTCTCAGGTTCAGCGCCAGGCCTTTTCTGTATTTGCTGTTATTAGGTGAGGAACGACGACGAGCAGAACATCAGCAGAAAGCCAAATTCTGCAAATGCCTTTGAGGGACTTGCTTGTTTAAAGCCTTGATTAAGCCCTGAAAGTCTGAGTCATTGCAGCTCCTGGTCACCATTTCCCCTTTAACAGATTAACCCAGAGACTGCAGGGCAGCTGGTTTATCTATTAGGAGGTTAAACCAATTATCTTTCCATGTGGCAGGGAACAGGAGCGACTAACCTCAGGAGGTAATCTGGCATGAAACAGCACTTTGGTGAACCACAGGACGACATTGGCAGGACAAATAAAACAGGCCGTTTACTGGCTGGACGTAAACTAACAACATAAGAAGGCTTTCATCACAGAAACCAGTTTTAGGACCAAGTTGAGCTTTAAAAACGCTTCAAAAGCTTTTACCAAACATCTAAACGAACTAAACAGTTTTTTTTAGTATTTCAATAGGAGACGTGTAAGATGAAATTCTCTTTAATGACACATTTAGCACATTCTGCAATATTAAAGTGGAAATATTCAATCACAAACAGTAAACACAGTCTTTAAATAGCATTTAACTGGCAGATTTTCTTTTTTGAGTCAATGCAATCCCTGCACTGCCCTCTACAGGCTGCAGCATCTCATTGCAGCAAACGGCAAACCATGACTCAACATTTTCTGCACGCCGTATTTCAGCCATCCCATCAGTGCAGACTCGGTGTGAGCAGCAGCAACTGCAGTGGTTGGAACAGAGCCAGCAGAATTGACTGAATAGTTGCCCGGTTTTATTCCATTTCCCTACAACATTTAAAAAAGAAAATCCTATTTACAGTCAACGTTTTCAGTTCAGACGGCTCTTTTTCAGCCTGGATGTGTCTTCTGCTGCTTTACGTTTACGAGACGGCGTGCCTGGGGCTTCCTCAGGCGGAGCTGCAGTCAGACAGTACAGCTTGATGGGCGGCGTTGGCTCCTTGGAGAAAATAAAATGAAAAGAATATAAACATTAACTGCAGAAACACCCAGCTTTTATGTTGAGATACAACAGATTAGGGAAATCTAATGAGCCTCTGTATGAATCAGACACTTTAACAGCGGAATCACCTGCATGAGGTAATCTGCGATGTACTCGGGTTTCAAGCAGGTCACTCCTTGTGCCGTGGCCTCGGCTACGTCCACTCTGAAGTCCCCGGGTTTGAGGCGACTGAAGTCTGCAAACAGATGTGTGGCCTCTCTGTAGAGCGACGGGGAGGGACTGGGCAGCACCTGCAGGGGCAACAGGTTTAAAATGAGCCAGTGCTGTGACCTAAAGGTGCTAACTCAAACACATTTCAGGAAAAGGTTACATTTATATGTGGGGGGAAAAAAAAGGTAGAAATTAGGTTTTCTGTTCTTTTTGTTGATAATTTCACTTTTAAACTGAAGTTGCTGCATTTTTTTACCTTGGTAATGCATGTTTTCAAAACTTCTCCAGACTTGGAAAGTATTTAAAAAAATCACAAACCTTTTCAGACGTTTCAGGAAAGGAAAGAAAATTGATTTGTGTTAATTCTGGTCCTTGTCGCTCATATCGGTCCTTTATGTGCCTGTAAAGATCCTTTAACGCTACCTGGTGTTTGAATACGATCAATTAAACTAGGGGTGGGTGATACGGACTTTAAATTTTGTTACAATATATTGTGGTATTATTGTGATAACGATAAAAGACTATTTACAGCTTCTTGCAGTCCTTTTTAGGTCACTGGAAGGCTGTGACTGCATGTCACATTAATTATAGCCCCATAAACACTAATGTTGTGCTTAAAATTGTTTTTTTTTTATAACATATTGAAAGAAAACTCCAAATAGGCTTCATCAGGACATTACAGTTCATTTGATTTATGGATTTATTGATATTTATTACTACTCTCAAAGAACCAAAAGTGTAAAAAAAAACAGTAAAAATTACAATACTGACAGTTTTTTGGGTTTTCAGAGAAATTTGGAATTTATCGTTGTCATGATAAAGCCGAATTCTTATAAGAAACGTTTACCGATAATGATAAAACGATACGATAAATGCCAAAGCCTAAACTACACTATTAAAAGGACAAAGCCATGCCTGTCTGCTGGGAGAAGCTGAGCTAGCTACAAGAAGTAAAATCAGCAGTGATCGCGCTGACGTCAAAGAAGTGCCCAGAAACCACTTGTTTAGCTCTGACTGGTGTAGGAGTGGGAAGTGATGCAGCTCCTGTAGCAGATGGTCTGTGAAATAAAAGCAGGGACAAACCTTCGCTCCACCAGACTGCAGCAAGCGCCTGAAGCCCGACTCTCTGCTCTGGTCGATGTTCAGCATCACCCTCCACCCACTGAAAGCTCCCTGAAAAATGACACGCATGCTTTTGTTTTCAGGGTTCCCGCAGGTTAACACAACTTAGGTTTGTTTTAGAATCCAACATCCTTCAAAATCCTGTCTGAAATCAAATAAATATTGACAAACATAACAAAAAAAAAAACGTTCAACTTTGACCTAAAGTACATTTAAGTGAATATTAAACCCATAAAAAAATGTAATCATTTTACAGATCTATAGGAACTGATCCCTGGCGTTTAGAGGGTGGGTCTCTTGCGCAGACATAGTGATGATGAGCCTTGTGCCGGTTGATCTGCTGTGTTTTGATCCGATACGTACGCCTTGCTCAGAGCCTCCCTGCAGAGCCTTTCTCCAGCGCATTGCAGCTAAGGCCAGTTTCCTTTGCTGAGAGGTGATGGAGGGCAGAGCATCCAAGATGGAGCTGCTGCCCCATTCATAATCCTCCTCCTGCATCACAGGAAGAGACAAAAGGAGAGAGAAAACCTTACTCTGCTGAAGTGATTGAAGAAAAGTCAACTAATCTGAGCCAATTCATTACGAGGCTGTAGAGTTAAGGAGCAATCATTGAAACCAGTTCAAACACATACAGTTAAATACAGATTTTTATATAAGCTATAAAAGAGCCATAACCTATTTTTACTCATTTTCTGACATTAAATTGGACCAGCTTTTGCATTTTACTGTTGAACATCCGTTTAAAACCCAGAGAAAAAGCAAAAGGCCTTGTGAAGATGTTGGTTGAAGCTGGTAAGAAAGAGTAATGTTATCCGCAGCGGAACAAGTCCTGCAACAACATGGGCTGAAAAGCTAGATTAGAGTTAGTAAACGCTCTCAGGGCCAAATACACATTGTGTGGTGTAATAAAACCAAAACTGAAGTGTTTGGCCATAAAGACTAATGTTGCATCAGGAAGAAAACAGGGGAAGCGTGCAAGTCGGACATCACGTCTTCCAAGCTGTGTGGCGCAGGGGCGGCAGCATCATGCTGTGAGGGTGCTTTGCTCCAGGAGGGACTGGTGCACTTCACACAACTGATGACATCATGAGGAAAAAAAAAAACATTATGTGGAGACATTTTCTCGTTCCTTAAAGCAAAAACATCACTGCTGTTAAAAACTAGGAAGCTCTCTGAAATTACCCAAAGGTTTAAGCATTACCTTGCTTGGAAAACAACTGAAGAAATACTTTTAAATAGGTCAAACGACAGTATTCTACCCCTGGATAGACAGATAAAACCCCGCAGAGTTGTGTTCGGGATCCCACCTGAATGAAGTGCCCCACTGAGCGACAGGCCTCCAGGTACGAGCGATGCAGGATCCATTTGCCGGCCGCCATGGCGGCTAGATACTTCTCGTTTCGCAGGGGACTCCCGACGATGATGTGGGAGCAGCTGGGGTCAAAAGACTGCTTGTCCATGACGACCCCCCCTACGGGACCACAAGGGAGTGGCAAAGAGGCAAGCTGGATCAGTAAACTACGCGGTAAAAGGCAGAAATGCAACAAAATAGGATGATTTTAATAAAGATATACAAGACAATGTCCAGGAATTGGGTGCAGAAGTTTGAATTTTCTCTACATATATTCATAATTATACACAAAGGCTCAAATATATCAGTAAGCTGCCAATAATGTCTGGTAAATTGTCCCTTAGCAGGTTGGATGTTCTGGGATTTCTGGGATGGTTCTGGCTGGATTTTTGACCACTCTTCTCAAGGGAAATGGCTAAATCTCTTTAAAGCGTTTGGTTGTGGGGTCAAAGATATTGGCAGAACCTTTTCCCAACAGAAACTAAATTTGAATAAGTTGTATTTGAATATACATTGCTCAGATTGAATCCGAATTGCTTAACTTGAATAAATGCTTTTAAAAACTGAATCTGAATTAGCGTAATTTGAAATCCAATTTATTGCTTGGATCCAGGTACTTACAGACTCACTTCTATACAGAAAACCCCTGTTATTATCACTTTATACATGTCATATTAATTAATACTGTATATGCTTCAATGATGGTTTCAAGGTGTTACTTGATTGTATCTGTAATAATTTATCGGCTGGTTGTGCTGTTCTTTTTATATCCCTCTTTGCAGATGAAGAAGCAGACTGAGGATGTATCGTTCTCTCCTTTTTCTTTCCTCTTTCTCGTTCACCTTTTCTCCTTTTTTTTTCTCTTCTACCTTTTTGTTTCAGTGTCCATGTAACATGAAATATTCCCAGCATAAATTATAATAAAGCTTCTTGCATGTATAAATCAAGCTGGGCACTATAGGTAAGGCTCCGCTTGTGAAAGTAAAATCTTTTGGGCTCTTTTTGGCATTAAGAATCCAAAAATCCAGTTTATTGGTTTGTAAATGATTGTCACTAAATTTTAACTGAATTGATTTGCTTTGAAACTATTTCATCCTAGTGAATATTCAGTTCTCTAATAGCTACTTTCAGGTATAGTTCATTCATTTTCAGTTCTAAATTTCAATTTGAACTCTAAAATTCAGTTAGTTAATGGAAAAAAAAAATCTGTTTTTCCTGAGTCACACATCCGGGTCCTTGAGAAAGCCAGAATAATCAAACGCAGATTAATAGAACTAGTTGTACTTCAGCAAACCTACGCCACCTTGAGGTGGAGCGGGGTACAGAGGACACGTCTATGGGCGACTCGGCGCCAGATCCGCTTTCTGATCAGCAGATTCATGTAGCGCCACTTTTTGTCCCCTCAGGAACATCGTTGTATGGCAGGCCGTTTTAAAATAAAATCGGCTCCTTCTGACTATGTGTAAATACATTTACGATACCAAAAAACAAGTTTTAACTAGTACAAAATTAATTTTGACTATCATGAATGGTAGTTTAAGGTATCTGCATTTATATTTTGATTAGTAAGAAAAACTATTCAAGATATTTTCAATCTCATTTTGGAGAATCGAATTTATGTTAAAATGGCCTGCCATACCCCTGCCAGTGATTTGAGCGTTGCAGATTTTTATATTCTGTTGACTTTCAAGGTTATACTTCAGTAAGGTAAGGTGAACATGGTCAAAACATGTTAGGGGATAAAAATATTTGTTTTCGCTTTATAAGTGCCTAATATTGGCAGTTTTGTTGGGCAGAAGACTTAAGCTAACAAATCTTTATAATTTTGTTCATTAAAAAGCTGGTAAGAATTTGTATTCCGCGTGCAGATCTGGACTTCATCGGTTTATGTGTCGCCAGATCCAGTCGGAGATGGTAAAAGGATCTGTTCCAGCTCCGTGTCAGGCTGGGATCCTTAAACCCAAAAAAGGCTTGGCTCTTATCCGATCCTAGACCGCAGCCCGTCTTGCGCCTGCCTACCAACTGTCTGGAGTGATGATGGGCAGCGACTCTTTCCCTGGTCCATTGTGGTAAGTTAAAAAAGTTTTATTCTAAAGGACTTTTTGATCTGTACTGATGAATAAGGTGGAATAATTTACTGTCTTTTTTGTTTAATCTTTGTACATTGTGTGTGTAGTACACACCAACTAAACACTCCATTGAACACGTGCTTGCTAGCTAAGCTAACACGTGGCTCGGGTTAGCTTCTGCTAATTTTCTTTTAATTTTTAAGCACTTTGTTAATAGTCACAAAACATTCTAAGTGTAATGGATTGGAACAACTGAAGATGATTTATATTTTTCAAATTAGCTTATTACACAACATTAAAGATGTGAGAGAGGCTAGTGCGCTCTTAGAAGCTAGCTTTGCTAGGCTAGGGACAACAAAACAACCCGATCCTTTTAAAACATGGCGGAAACTCAAACCATGTGCCAGAATTGAATGCTTATTAATTTGTTGTCTCTGTATTTGAGAAACTAATGTGAGAATCACATTGTAAATGTAAATTGCTACCCTGGAGTTGGAGTCAAGCTCCAGATCCAGTTGCAAGCAAAGTGTAATACATTCTAAGTTTTAAAGACACTTTCAGGGGCTTTTAAAATATTGTGTGTGCAGATGCATGTACACAACAAGCAAAAAAAAGAAGAAATTATTGTTATGTACAGAAGGCTCGGAATTCTTTAATAAGATGTAAAATGTGTTCATATAAACAATTATAAATATGTAATAGAATTTGTCTCTTTGTGGAAGACCCTAAAACAAAGTATTTCAGAATGAAAACACATTTATTACAATGCCGTACCATTTCACACCAAACAGTGAAATTTGGGTAACGATTCAGGGAGTCATTAGCTGTGTATTATATATATATATATATATATATATATATATATATATATATATATATATATATATATATATATATATATATGATAGATGGATAGGATAAATGAATTTTCTTTTAAGCTCTCTTATGTTTTTGAAAGTCCATTTGTGGACATGCATAGCAAATTAGCAAATCTATAAATGCTCAGTGGTCTGTGTTTCCTGTCCCAATGCACATAAACAAGAAAATTGTATCTGCATTTATCTGAGTAGGCGATTAACTAAGGGCAAGACAGAAACTGAAGGCATCAGTGACCAGTAAAACATCAGGGCTGCAGACGGAGGGAGAGGTGGTTAGGAGGAGAAAAATCAAGGTTTGATTTTTAGAGACCTGTGACAGTTACCTACAATTTAAAAAAAAAAAAAAAAAAAAAAAAAACTTGGTGTGTACTGAACAAGAAAGACTACATATTTAGAATACCATAACCATGTTTTACTTTCTTTATTATATGGTTAAGTGCTGGACTTTTTGTTATGCTTAATTTGTCCCGCTATGGTGTTGAGGCCAAATCACACTTGGCTTCTTATATTAGACTGATGGATATTGGACTTTTACTCAGAGCAGCGCGCTGCACTTGAGTAAAATGTACTGTAAATGACTGAGAACACCTGAGTTATCTCCTCAAATAAAAACTTACAACCATATTGAAATAATTTCCCACAGACCTCTGCCCATGGATAGGTCCACCTTTCCAGTTCATTGTGCCATGTTGGTTTTTCTCATGGTCAAGATAAAAGGCAATTTGGCCGAAGTCGTAACACAGGTAATGTTTAATTTCTTCTTACATTTTTTTAATAAAATAAAATAATTTTAGCTTGTGTCCTCAGCTCCAGTGCTTCCAGACCCTCCTGCCCTTGTCTCTCAGCAGCTCTCTTGGACATATCGGGGACATGTTTTCTCCCCCGATCTAGACTAGGGAGAGAAAGGTTGTGGATCCATACCTTCCTTTAATGAGAGCACGTTCAGGTTACATCGTTTGGAAAGTTATTGAATTAGTTTCTAGTATTTTCTCCGGCTATAGAAATACGAAAAGAGAAAAATTTGTATGAAAAATTTCTATCCAGACCTTTTGTTCCCTATTTGATTCTCTAAATGTTCCATCCGTCCGCTCACTCGTGCTCTTGTCCAAATAACCACCCACCTACTTGTCTTTTTTTTATCCAGGTTTTAATGAATGACCAAGAAACAAATAACATTAACTGTTGTTATTGTAGTTGTCATTTCAACTTTGTAAAAGGCCTTCAGATGACGTGTTGTGAATTGGTGCTACATAAATAAAATTTAATTGAATGTACGTCATATTGTATACTTTATTTTTATATTAAAAAAACTGTTAAAAGTTAGGTTTTGGCTATAAATTGCTTAAAGTTAAAGAAACACACTGGATTTGAAATTTAGTGTTAATATGAACTTTGTTGTGACTTTTATAAAAAAAGATTTATGAAACTTAATGGAATGATTTATCTACTCTGTAGCTGCTAATAGGGGTGGGCGATATATCGAGTATACTCAATGTATCTCAAGTTTTCCTCCGCGCGATGGTTAAAATGACTTTAATGCAACCACCGAGTGTAGATTTTCATGGCAAGATTGAGCCGCTGTATTTAATTCACTGTGAGTTTAGTTTTTCCCACATGCTGTGAACGCATCACTCGCTCCTCCTCCAAACCAGAAAGCACTCTGGCGCACACACAACAACAACGAACCCGTGCGCTTACTTATGTAGACGAGACAGCGAGAGCTATGGCGACAGCGGGCGTTTCAGGCAGTGGTTTGGATTTCACAGGAAGGAGGTCGAACAAAATGCGATAATTTGCAAAACATGCCGTAACACCATTGCCACAAAAGGTAGCAGTAGCACAAATTAGTTCCACCTAAAAAGTCTTCCAGTGCAAAATGAAGACTCTTGTAAACTCCGCAGTCCAACTCACCAACAGGAAGTTGACAGGCAATGTTAAGTAAATATAGGGCCCAGAACCATAAACACCACATTTTAGCAGGTTTACGTGAAAATATGTATACATTTGAGCCTGTATTTATTATACTGACACAGCGAGGATTAGGGAAAATCTGTGAATCTAATTTCTGTTTATTTTTTTTCCCCATCTTTGTAGTTGTATGAAGTATAAACATCCCACCTTGAAATAAAAATATACAGTCAAATTTAATAAATTGAAAAGTTTATTTATTTCAATAAATCACAGTGAAACATTATATATAATAATTACACATTCATGTTTTCAAGCCTTTATACCTGTTAATTATGATGATTTTCTGCTTACAGCTGCTAAAAACATATTTTAGATTTAACTATTATATCTGGTCAATAAACAGACATTTCAGTCCCAGGCTGATGCAGGGTGCAGAAAAGCCCACCAGAGGATGCACTGTCTTTGGAAATTGAGTAGTTTTAATGCTGATTGTATTTTCTAATGAAAATGTTTTATAGTTGTTTTATAGAAACTGTTATTACCTTTTCCTCTCTTTGCTGCTTTGGTTTGCTGAATCTGAAAAAACCCTAAGCACTTTTTAAGCAATTAGATAAGGTTGCTATCTAATTGCTGCATTTTATCTTTAATTTTAACTCTAACTTCAGCCTTTATCGTTAATCTTTACCTCAAGGCTTAGCTTGTGTGCTTTAGATTGATCTTTAACTTTTATAAGTCGCTTCTCATCCGTCTGTCTTGTCTATTATCTGTATTGTCTGAGTGATTATGTGATGGCTGCTACTATTATTACTTGCTGTGAATGAATTACCCTTCGGGACCTAATAAAGTAAAGTCTAAAGAAATGTGGGCTTAATGAAAAGTGTTTAATAACTGCTTGAAGGGTTTTAGGAATATGGCCACATAATTAAAAGTCTCAAATTATGCAAAATTTAATACAATAATGAGGGTATGTAAACTTGAGTTAGTCCATGTTGAAGTTAGGACGGTGGTATTTTGGATGTATTTTATCAGATATCTAAGCTGCATTAAATAGTGCAAACATAAGACTGATTAATTAAGAGTTTGCTCTCATAATTTCAGACCGGTGATGTTTTTTCAGTATTTTGACATAAAGATGAGACTCACCGAGCTCCTCTATGAGATGGCTGTAGTCGATGCGCTCCTGAGGGCTGAGGGAGGACAGCTGAAATCTGGGCGGCTGTTTCTCCTCCTTTTTCTCTTCCTGACAGAAAATAAAAACGGGTTTACAGCTGCAGCGGCTTGCTTGAAATATTCCTCAAAGTGAGCCTTACCTGCGGCTCTGGTGCTACAAGCGGTTTGGCCAGCGGGAAGGCGATGCTGGGAGCTTTAGGAGTGAGGATGTCCTCTTCTGGGTCCTCTGATGGAGGCATCATGAACTTCTGACCCATTTGCTGGTTTATGACCTCGCAAGCAGCTGTGAGGAAATAAACGTAAATTAAGTTGCACCTTCGTTGTGTCTGAGTTTTACTCCTCGTAGGTGCAGGTTTGTCGCAGATTTTCCGACTTGGAAGACGCTCCTACCCATCTCCACCAGCTCGGAGTCTGTCATCGAGTCCTTAAAGTGCGGTCCGTTCTCTGCAGTGGGAGGGGGTGCTGCTGCGAGGGGCTCTGAATGCTGAGATGGGCTCCCAGGCCATTGTAAATTATCAGCCAGCTTGGCTCTCTCCTCCCGGGCGATAGGATCGTCCCAAACTATCTGCTCACTCTGAGACGGCTCAGTGTTTATGTCCATCACTGCTTCTCTGGTCACCCTAAAAACACGGCAGTAAGAAACAGGAAATGTACTTCAACATCCCTTTCTGACAGATCTTTTCTTCCTCTTTGAGTTCCCCCAAGGCTCTTTCCTGTTCTCTTCTCACTTTATGCACTTCCACTGGGACAGATTTTTAGCTGCACTAGGAATCCCTGTCATCTCCAGACGATTATATCCAACTTTAATGTTGTTTTTGGACTTCTGACATTCATAAAATGCCTATTTTAACAGACCGCCCAGCAGAAAGTAAGCAAAGATTCAATGACGACTTTCCCAGTTTAAACAGCGCTAAGACCGAGACTTTGATCAGTGCTTCTGATTTAGTCGCGTAATAAAAAAAACCTTAGCAATATAAAGTAGGTTCCTCTGTCTATTTGTAGCTGGATCAAATTTAACAGACAGTTTCACCCCAATTTTGGCTTCCCTGCACTGGCTACCAGGAAATTAAGAGTTAATTAAACATTTTTTGTTCTAACTATCGGGCAATAGCACATTTTAACATTGATCAACCTCTTTTTCAAATTAGTTAACAACATGCACCAATATGAAAATTTGAGCCGATATCAATATTCTCTATCAATATTGCTGTTATGGCCGTTAAAAAGATATTCTATGATTTTTCCTACCATTTCAAAACAGTGAAAGAAAGAAAAACACGACCACACCACTGAAATTGCTTCTCTACTTCAGTGAAACACAATCCATCATAGAAATCCATCACTGCATGAACCAGACTCTCAGCCAGATGGATGCAGTTCCACTGAGCTCCACACATCCATTTTAGGCTGAGATTGGTTCTGAAGATGAGTTTTTACTTGGTGAGAACAATGCAGAAACCCAACAGATGGACCATAATTTTATGCTTATTAATTTGTTATCGCTGTATTTCACAAATTAAGGCTGAATCACGTTGCCAAATTAAATACCCTAGAGTTACAGAGAGCCATCACATGCAAGAAGCTGTGCAAAACTTATTTTTCAAGGGTCTTAAGCTCCAACCCCGGTTGCAAGCAGGAATGAGCTGCTTGCAACCGGGTGTATGCAATGTGTGCTGCACAGCATGCAAAAAAAATGAAGAAATTATTGTTGGTGTTTAGAGAAGGCTCCGGCTTGTACATGTGAGAGAGTGAAATAAATTTAAAAGAACAAACCAACTTGTTTCTTTATTAAAATATAAATTTTTATACACTATTAATTCGTAACACCACTAGTCTCTTTGTTAAATAGCATAAAAGTATTTCAGTATGAAATCACATATACATTAATATGCCATATGAATGTCTGTTAAAGACCATACATTTATGAAATATGTTCTTTAAACAACGTATTTCAGCATTAAAACACGTTTTTTTCATGTGTGACAGCGTCCTGCGTCATAACCACATCTCTGCCGTTTGAGATGACTCAAACTGAAAACTGGGTAAAAATTGAGGGAGTTATGATGTATTTTAGTGGGGCAAACAGCTTCCTCAGTACAAATAAATACACTGGAGGGGCGTGAGAGACCCATTCAAGATGGCGGCCATGCTGAAACGTCGGCTCCAGTAAGCAACGCAAGTCCATGAGGCGTCTACCTGTATAATATCTATGATAATGTCTATGATTGGCCCTGTAACAGGACCCCTGAGCTGTCTACAAGACTGCCTGAATGTAATGTCCAAACTAGAAGTGCACTCATGTAAGGCTGCCTGCTCCCAGAGTACGCGCTAGCAACAATAAACCAAGTAAGTTAATTGAATATAAAAGTTACGTTTATTTTCTAATTTATGTTAGAAACAGGGCAGTTTATTCCAACTACTCAATCCTCCCGACAGACGGACAGCTCTCCCTCTCAGGTAGTATGTGTGAAGAATATTTAATGCGCCTTACAATCCGGTGCACCTTACGAAAAATACGGGTATTCCTTTAAAAAAGCACACAGACATCGGTCATTTACAGACATCAAGCTATATTCAAGATGGCAGCTGTTCTGTTTTGGTTTGGTTTTCCCTGCGTCCATCTCGTTAGCATCATGGGTTGGTTTCCATCTGAATGGTTGAAGTAGCACATAAGTAAAGATGACGGACAAGGGGTTTATCCAATCATATGCAAGGATTTTTGATAAGGCCCTTCCTTTTGAAACATCTACATCATCCATCAGCGATCCCAGATGGATGTGCGGAGCCGTGTGGAGCTCGGCGAAACTACATCCATCTGGTAAGAGGTGGTTACTGCATCACTATCACTGTCAGGTGCCCAAACAAATAACACACGGCCAACCCCCTGACCGGACGGAAATAAACATACATTGTTACCATCAGCCCAGTTTTACTTAAAGGGGCTGATAAGAAATGCTAAAAAAAAAAAAAGACTAACATTGACAGTTACAGATGTTAATGCCGATATATGCAAGCACTACAGGGTTATTTTCACCACAACACTCTTCAGTGTGGAAGGTTTTACAGAAAGAAGACGACAAGGGATGCAGTTAACATAGATATCGACGGATGTTAGTCATACGTCAACATATGTAAAACTGGGCCGATGTTGATAATGAATATTTGTTTCTACCTTTTTGCTGTTTCTTTTAGGCGTTTCTGGAGGGAAAATGTTGGTGAACATCGTTTATCGGCCATAACAGCAACACTAATAAAGGCCTAAAGTTTTATATCAGTGCAACTTTCAAAATTAATTTAGATGGGGCACCGAGGTGTTCCAAGGCATTAAGAAGTATTTTCCTAAATAAGATCAGAAATGTCTCCGTGTCAATCGATCTGAGAGAGAGCAGGACTCCAAGTAGATAACATGAAGGCTGTGCTCTATTTAGTCCTCCAGAGCTTTTAGACTCTATTTATAATGAAACTAGGGCGGATCTGGAAAAGTTTACAGCCTTCTGGAAGTATTGAAGTTAAGGTAATGAACTATATAATCGTACACAAAGGCAGATGTTTTCATTCTTTTAGGTGTATAATCTGCAAATGTCTTTTTATATTGTAATTCTGAAAGGAAAGCCAGAATTTGACTGACTGTAATCGCAGGTTAAAGCTCAGAGTTTAATGTAGGATAACAATAATGTAATTAAATACAAAATCAGTTTACAAGTTATGACTTATTTAACTAAGGGAAAAAAATAAATATACCCAAACCAACCTCGCCCTTTGTGAAAAAGTAATTGCCCCCCCCTAGCTAGGTCTTCAGTGAGGTAAATAGAGCCGTCATGATGAAACCCCTTTAACTGTAAAGTTTTTTCCTACCGCAGAGCTTCCAGAGTCCGTCTGCTCCCACTGCGTCCAGCCCGGCTCCCTTCAGGCGTGTTTGGACCCGAATCAGAGGAACCCGAGCCCATCCTGGCAAGTCTGACAGAAGTGCGCCTCCCCGTTGTCATCTTGGTGGCCGACATGATCTCCTGAAGCTGTCTTTGCAGGTTCTCTCTCATTTCCGGAGTATCTGCAACATGGAACGCGCGCTTGAATCATCGTGTTCCCCTGAGAACACTTTGAAGGAATCAACTACCAGCGCCTCACCTCTTTTCTGTGTGCTGTCGTTCATCTCCTCTCCATCGATGCAGCCATTGCTTACAGGACGCACAGCTACGCTCCCCTGTGCAGCAACAAGATTGGACTGAAAATAAATAAATATGTGAATAACTTTTGAGTGGACACAAAAACACCAGCAGGGACGTTCCGATGAAGATTTCTTACATATTCAGACTAGGGATGGGCGATATATCGTCAAAACAAATTCCCCATGGTAATAATTTGTCGTCTCGTGATAAAAAACTGTGCGTGACACACCTTCAGTCTAACGTACATGTGAACAACCGTTGTTGCCAACTCAGCATCTTTTGCACAGGATTCGTTTTACGTAGGGACCCCGTGTGATTTGTAATGATTACTGAGATCGTCTGTGTTGTTGATCCCGTGCAAATGCGCCGTGTCAGTAATTTGTAAAGTAGAAAAATCCCCAGTAAATGACCTACCATATTTTGCAGAACTCTGAGGTCCTGTGATAATACTAACCCAATGCTACCAGGCTTCTCTGTGATTTGGACAGAAATGGGCGACATCCGATACGTGGATAGGCAGTTTTTTTTGTTTTCTGGCCGCATTATAATTTGTGTTTGGTGGAGAATGGAGGCTGAATGGAGCTTTTAGAAAACCCCGAGTCCCGCCAAACCGCATAGGAAAATAAGTCCAGTAATCGACCCGTCTATAAAATGCATCAACAGTGCAAGGTCTAGCTTAAGCACGACATTTTTATTTATTTACACATTTGTTTACACATTGTGTAAACATCAGGCGGTTATGATTAGTGATTTTGCCATTATTGGCCAGAGTTTAACATTTTATGGCACCAGGATGTTTTCATTCCAATTCTGAAAAGTGCTTGAAAATAAAAAAATGTAAATATTTTTTGTACAAGCATGTTTTTTTTACTAGTGTCGTTTATTGCAAAATGGCATATTAAAATGCCAAAATAGGCTTTTACACCTTCAGAAATAAAAAGATAAAATATGCGATTAAATTATGTGATTAATCGCGATTAAAATTTTTTATCGTTTGACAGCACTAATATATATATATATATATATATATATATATATATATATATATATATATATATATATATATATATATATATATATATATATATATATATGCCCATCCCTAATTCAGACCCACCTTGTTGAGCCTGGATTCAGTCGCGTCTTTGAGTTGTGTTCGTGTTAAAGGCGGAGACCTCTGGGAGCTGCTGGGGACCTGGCTCAGGGTCAGACTCATCTTGGGATTATAGCTGAAAGGATACAGAGACTCTGGGACGTGCCTCTGCTCCTCAGCACACTGCACCAACGGAAAGGGACAAAACACACGAAGACAAATGTAGTTTAAAGCGCAGCACAAAACAAACACTTTAGAGTTAGTGTCCTTATAGGTAAAACTCTCAAGATGCAAAAAAATATGATGGGGAAGAAAAGTACAGAATTAAAATCAGAAATAAGAGTAAAACACATTTTTGAGGAATAAATATAATTAAAAATTTTATGAATAGGAAATAATGCATTTTATTCAAAGTGCGTAGTAATTTTCCCATTTAGTTAATTGTTACATAGTCGCACAGTTGAGCACATTTGGAATTTACGCTGCTATGGTCAATATAATTGGTCTCATTTAATTATAAACAGTGTGTGGCATAACCAGCCAGATGTTAGGAACTATTTAAAGAGCCACAGCAACAGTTTACATCAGTGGTGTCCAAACCTTTTGCACCACAAGCCAAAATCCCCAAGTTGAAAGCACACTTTCTTTTCATTAAAAAGGCAAAATAATATAATTATTATTTTATACCTGCTCAGCAATAAATTAAGAATGCAATAGTCAAGTGAAACAATTAAAAAACATTATTGTAGGTACTAAAGAGTTTCAGACATTTGCTTTAACAAAAAAAATTATGTACAATTTTCTAAGCTTTTGGTTCAGATGTTTTCTACTTTGTTTGTTTAGAAAATGCTTTTACTTTTATTTAAAAACCCTTGTTGTATTTGGCCAAGGTTAATGAATGGTTGAGCTCAAGTCTGTTTTTTAGTAAAGAGTCACTGTTTGTTTTTGGCCCTCCTTATTACTATATTGGAATTAAAGGGGGAAAAAAAACATCTGGCCAGTAAAATATAAATACTTTGTGTTCTGATGAACATTTTCCATTTAAGAAATCTGAAAATACCATCCTTAAAAACAATAAAATGTGTCCATTTGCAAATTTCCAAATTTGTATCATTCATGAGCTGCGGTCAGGGGCCACACAAAAATATTCCAAGGTCCATAAAATGGACATTAAATAATTAAATACAAAGTTAATTGCTATGATTTCTAAATTCAAATGAAGACTTAAAATTTTACCTTTCACTTTAAAATATTTTACAAAATATTTCTAGAAAATACAAACACACTTTTATAAATAATAATTTCATCGTTTATTTTTTATTTTTTTGTTTACATTGTGGCACTTTCAGCATCCCGTAACAAAACACGTGACTCCCAATTGTGACTTTAGATGTCACATTAAATAAAAGCCACTTCACAATTTTGTTTAAGATGCTGAAGGAAGACGGCCACATGTGGTTAGATGAGCTAAAATTGTCTTTCTACAGATGGAGACCTTACAGCGTGCAGCCAGCACTGGGAGACCACGTGCAGACCCCTCTCCTTCACGGCTTTGTATTCGCGGGAGTTGTCCCCAACTCGACCCTGGTAGATGTAGTGCGTCACTGTGTTGTCACATGCCCACCTGAAAACAGGACAAATATGGTCAGCATACCTGTTAGGATGAAAATAATTATCAACCAATGAGTCCTTGAGGGTCTTCAATGAGTTTCGTGAAGATAGCAAATGTAACCTACAGCATAAGCACTGTACAAAAAAAAAAAAAGGACTGAATGCTTTGTCCAACACTTGTGTGGGTCAAAGATCTCTGCCTAAATGCTTTCTTGTCTTCATTCAACTCAGGAGCTTTTAAAGATGGCCGTGGCAGAAGGTGAATTTAGTAATTGAGCCATTTATGTTATAGATCATTATCCTACTGATGGTCCCTCTTTAATTTACCAGAATGTATTTGAAATGTCCTGGAATACCACAGAGCTCATGAAGCCGCCCTAACTAACGAGGAACGGTGCGGCGCATGGCTCAGTCATAGAGCAGGCGCCCCATATAAAGGGAGGCTCCAGCACTGCATCTTTTCCCATTCTCTCTTTCCACTCTCTGTCCTTAAAGAGACAGTGACGGCACAGTAAAGTAACGTCCCTGGCCTATGCGTCAGCAGGACACTGAATTTCACCCATTTTATCTCCATTTTTCCAAATGAGGCTCAACAAAAGCAGCAGGCAGACTCAAAAGACGTTTCAGGATCTGATGTTCCACAAAATCCCAATCATTTTTATTTAGGCCCACACAACACATGTTCTTCTAAATGTAGAATAGATGGCAAGACAGGAAATGGTGCAGCAGCAGCTTTAAGTCTCTGATCACAGCCCACCGTTCGTTCCTGTTTAAGTCCCACACATTTATATTTGTGGCATTGGGGTAGAAAAGGCATTTCCTGGCAGGCTTCCTGAGCAGGTAATGACTGTGTGAGGGATCTGGAGACTCTAAAATGCCACCTTGCTACAATTTTCTTTCATCATACGTTAGCCTCCTGCTCGCCATGCGTAGCAGAAAAAATAAATATGAGTCCTCTTTCAGCAAAGCGGCTTAAAGCTATAGGAATCTGTGTCAAATCATATTTATAACCCAGGGAAATAGGAAGTCATTGATTGATGTTTAATGAGAAGTTCACAGAACCTCTAGCCAACTAACAAATGATCAATTAAAAAAACTTTACTTTGTTAAGGTTATTAGAGATTTTTTTACCCTCTAAATAAATGTATTGAGTTTAAAAATTTGATTAGTCTGAAAATAATGCTACAAAAAACATTTATTTCAAGCCTTATTGCTCGTTTTTAACAGGAATGCCAATGAATATGGAAGAGCATTTAATTCAAATCATAACCAAGCTTTATTTAACTGGGTTAAATTGACCCATCTGATGTGAAAAATGGGGTGGATCAAGTTTTATATTTTTGTATAAACCGATTAAGAAATCCATAGAAATAAGAGAATTTAGATTTATTTTTTTAAGGAAGAAAGACATCCCTTTGGAGTACCTGAAGTCAGCTCCTAGCGAGGCAGCAACAGCGTTCAGTTCACTTTGCATTTTGCTCAGTTTCTTCCCCACGCAGATCACAACACCGGTCAGGGGTCCCGAGTCTTTTTGTTGGATCTTGACGAAACAAAGCCTGTTAGAACTCGAGGTAAAGTCTTGAGCAGCTGAAATAAACCCTGCAGGTTATTTAAACGCCCAATCGCCATGTCCCTTTTTAAATAAAGACCATGAGGCCGACCCGAGCGAGCCTACCTCCGTCTCCGCTGCCTTCGCCAGCTGGGGGCTGGCAGAGAGTTCCTGCATCTCTGAGACGGTGCTGCGCGAGCTGTTGGCCAGCGCCACCTTCAGGTTCCTGTTGACGACGTCGGTGAGCGGAGTCTCCGCCCTTTCTCCCGGTGTCGATCGTCCGCCAGGAGTCTCTAGATCTCCGAGGGCGTCCTGAAAACAACAAACAGAGATTCTTCTGTCAGACGCTCCCCTTGAAAGTTAAAGCCGGAGGTCCATTTGGAGACACCACACTGACCTTGATGTTAAAAGACGGCCTGAAGAGCTGGTCCCTGACCAGGAATCTAGAGGGAGTGTCCAGCTGAAGGGAGGCCTCCTTCTGGACGGGTTTCCTCCTGCCGCCCTCCTGGGTCGCTTTCGGGGTGCTCTGGTTTTCTCTGGGCTTCATCTCGTCCAACACGGAGCGAAACACTTTGCTCTGAAAGCGACCCGAGTCCAGCGGGGTGACGGCTTTACCGCTCTGTGGACCCAGCAACGGGATCTCTGGGGAGGAACGAGCTGGTTTCTGGGATCCGCCGACGAAGCTCTCGTCTTCTCGCTCTGTGGGATTGAAACATGTGACGTGGTGAAAACTTAAAGATTATTTAAACATCAACTTTTCCGGGTCTTTCCTAAAATACAGGGCCTGGATAAAATGTTGGACTTTTTGGACATTTTGTCAAGTTACATCCTCAAGATTTAACAGGTTTAATGGGACAAAGAAAAATAATTTCTCTGATTTTGATACCCTTAAATAAAATCCAGTCCAATCAGTTTTCCTTCAGACGTCGCCTAATGTTACAGAACATTACTCAACAAATAACATCATAAGTTGTATAATGTAATAACATATGTAAGTTAGGACAGGGCATTATATCGAGACTTTAAAAATATTAAGATAAATAAAAGAGATATAAGATGAGACTATATCGTTTATATTGAGATGGTGTATGTTGCGTTTATCCTTTTGTGATTTCCAGTAGGTTATTTTTTCGGTACTTACATTTATTTGTTATATTTATCTACAGCTGTTTGTATAAAAATGTCCCTGTGAGACATTTGGGATAAAGCTTTGATTTAGAAATACCTTTTTATAATTATTCTATGAAAAGAAAAAACAAATCAAGATGAATATCGTTCACCAGCATTCAGCCTAAAAATATCGAGATATCATTTTTTGGTCCATGACATCCAGCCCTAATTTAAGCTACATGAAAGTTTAGGTGCCCCTCCCTGGGCTGCCACCTTACCGTGGTGGAGGGGTTTGAGTGTCCCAATGATCCTAGGAGCTATGCTGTCAGGGGCTTTAAGCCCCTAGTAGGGTCACCCAAGGCAGACAGGTCCTAGGTGAGGGACCAGACAAAACGCAGCCCAAAATGCCCCTTATGATGAGTACGATTATTGGACGTCGTGTTCCCTCGCCCGGACGCGGGTCACCGGGGCCCCACTCTGGAGCCAGGCCTGGAGGTGGGGCACGTTGGCGAGCGTCTGGTGGCCGGGCTTTTGCCCATGGAGCCCGGCCGGGCTCAGCCCGAAGAGGCGACATGGGTCCCCCTTCCGATGGGCTCACCACCTGTCGGAGGGGCCAAAGGGGTCGGGTGCATTGTGCAACGGGTAGCAGTAGAGGGCGGGGACCTTGGCGTTCCGATCCTCGGCTGCAGAAGCTGGCTCTTGGGACGTGGAATGTCACCTCTCTGGTGGGGAAGGAGCCTGAGCTCGTGCGCGAGGTTGAGCGGTTCCGACTAGAGATAGTCTGACTCACCTCGACGCACCGCTCTGGCTCCGGAACCAGTCTCCTTGAGAGGGGCTGGACATTCTTCCACTCTGGAGTTGCCCATTGTGAGAGGCGCCGAGCTGGGGTTGGCATACTTGTTGCCCCCCATCTCGGTGCCTGCACGTTGGGGTTTTCCCCGGTGAACGAGAGGGTGGCCTCCCTCCGCATTCGTGTGGGGGGACGGGTTCTGACTGTTGTTTGCGCTTATGCGCCAAACAGCAGTTCAGATTACCCACCCTTTTTGGAGTCCTTGGAAGGGGTACTGGAGAGTGCCCCTCCTGGGGACTCCCTCGTTTTGCTGGGGGACTTCAACGCTCACGTGGGCAATGACAGTGGGAACTGGAGGGGCAAGGTTGGGAGGAATGGCCCACCTGATCTGAACTCGAGTGGTGTTTTGTTGTTGGACTTCTGTGCTCGTCATGGATTGTCCATCACAAACACCATGTTCAAGCATAAGGGTGTCCATATGTGCTCTTGGCACCAGGACACCCTAGGCCGTAGTTCAATGATCGACTTTGTTGTCGTTTCATCTGATCTGCGGCCGTATGTCTTGGACACTCGGGTGAAGAGAGGGGCGGAGCTCTCCACCGACCACTACCTGGTGGTGAGTTGGCTCCAATGGCGGGGGAGGAAGCCGGTCCGACCGGGCAGGCCCAAACGCACTGTGAGGGTTTGCTGGGAACGTCTGGCAGAGTCCCCTGCGAGGCGGAGCTTTAACTCCCACCTCCGGGAGAACTTTAAACACGTCCCGAGGGAGGCGGGGGACATTGAGTCTGAATGGACCATGTTCCACGCCTCTATTGTTGAGGCGGCTAGTCGGAGCTGTGGCCGCAAGGTTGTCGGTGCATGTCGCGGCGGCAACCCTCGAACCCGCTGGTGGACACCAGCGGTGAGGGAAGCCGTCAAGCTGAAGAAGGAGTCCTACCGGGCTTTTTTGGCCTGTGGGACTCCGGAAGCAGCTGATGTGTACCGGCAGTCGAAGCGGCAGGCGGCTCGGCTGGTCGCCGAGGCAAAAACTCGGGCGTGGGAAGAGTTCGGAGAGGCCATGGAGAAAGTCTTCCATACAGCTTCGAAGCGATTCTGGTCCACTATCCGGCGTCCCAGGAGGGGGAAGCAGTGCAGTACCAACAGTGTTTACAGTGGGGGTGGTGTGCTGCTGACCTCGACTCGGGACGTCGTGCGTCGGTGGGCGGAATACTTCGAAGACCTCCTTAATCCCACCAACACGTCTTCCATTGAGGAAGCAGAGCCTGAGGACTCTGGGTCGGGTTCTCCCATCTCTGGTGCTAAGGTTGCCGAGGTTGTTAAAAAGCTCCTCGGTGGCAAGGCCCCGGGGGTGGATGAGATTCGCCCTGAGTACCTTAAGGCTCTGGATGTTGTGGGGCTGTGTTGGTTAACGCGGCTCTGCAAGATTGCATGGACATCAGGGGCAGTTCCCCTGGATTGGCAGACTGGGGTGGTGGTCCCGCTATTTAAAAAGGGGGACCGGAGGGTGTGTTCCAACTACAGAGGAATCACACTCTTAAGCCTCCCTGGTAAGGTCTCTTCAGGGGTTCTGGAAAGGAGGGTCCGTCGGATAGTCGAATCTCGGATTCAGGAAGAGCAGTGTGGTTTTCGTCCTGGCCGTGGAACACTGGACCAGCTCTTTACCCTCAGCAGGATTCTTGAGGGGGCATGGGAGTTTGCCCAACCAGTCTACATGTGCTTTGTGGATCTGGAGAAGGCATTCGACCGTGTCCCCCGGGGGATCCTGTGGGGGGTACTCCGGGAGTATGGAGTACCGTACCCTTTAATAAGGGCTGTCAGGTCTCTGTATGACCGGTGTCGGAGTCTGGTCCGCATTGCCGGCAGTAAGTCGGACTCGTTTCCCGTGGGAGTTGGACTCCGCCAAGGTTGCCCTTTGTCACCGATTCTGTTCATAACTTTTATGGACAGAATTTCTAGGCGCAGCCAAGGTGTTGAGGGGATCCGTTTTGGTGGCCTTAGGATTGTGTCTCTGCTATTCGCGGATGACGTGGTCCTATTGGCTTCATCGGGGCGTGATCTACAGCTCTCACTGGAGCGGTTCGCAGCCGAGTGCGAAGCGGCCGGGATGAAAATCAGTGCCTCCAAATCCGAGACCATGGTCTTGAACCGGAAAAGGGTAGAGTGCCTTCTCCGGGTTGGGGAGGATGTGCTGCCCCTAGTGGAGGAGTTCAAGTATCTTGGGGTCTTGTTCACGAATGAGGGGAAGATGGAGCGGGAGATCGACAGGCGGATTGGTGCAGCGTCTGCTGTGAAGCTGGCGCTGTACCGATCCGTTGTGGTGAAGAGAGAGCTGAGCCAAAAGGCGAAGCTCTCGATTTACCGGTCGATCTACGTTCCTACCCTCATCTATGGTCACGAGCTTTGGGTCGTGACCGAAAGAACGAGATCCCGGATACAAGCGGCTGAAATGAGTTTTCTCCGTAGTGTGTCTGGGCTCTCCCTTAGAGATAGGGTGAGGAGCTCAGTCATCCGGGGAGGACTCAGAGTAGAGTCGCTGCTCCTCCACGTCGAGAGGAGCCAGTTGAGGTGGCTCGGGCATCTGGTCAGGATGCCTCCTGGACGCCTCCCTGGAGAGGTGTTCCGGGCACGTCCCACCGGGAGGAGGCCCAGGGGAAGACCCAGGACAAGCTGGAGGGACTATGTCTCCCGGCTGGCCTGGGAACGCCTTGGGATTCCTCCTGAGGAGCTGGCCCAAGAGGCTGGGGAGAGGGACGTCTGGGCCTCCTTTATAAAGCTGCTACCCCCGCGACCCGACCCACGGATAAGCGGAAGAAGACGGACGGACGGACGGAAAGTTTAGGTGAGTTAAACATAACTTCGTCAACTTAAATTAGTATTTTCCAACACATACTTTGAACGGTAGGTACCGTTGACAGTGACACTAAACAGTCGCCTTCATGAGTTATCGATTGTGGGTTTTAGCTAAATACTGAAATAGTAACACCCAAACTCCTCGGTCCAAATGAATCAACTATTGTACAGTTAAGAGTTACCTATATAGTTTCAAACCTAAGACTGAAAATCTGGGTATAACTAAAATATTTGTTAAAGGCCTAAAATAAAGGTGGATGAATTAAGCCCAATGACCAGACGGATGATGGCTAAAGTTTAAAGCAGGATTAGGTTATAAAACAATATCCCCAGCTTTGAATAACTACCGGAGAACAAGGCTGGTCTGGTCACATTAGACTAAAACTGAGCTTCTTGGGCAACATGAAAAAACACCATGTGTGGCAGAATACTAACAACATGGTGAAAACACGATGGCGGCAGCATCATGCTGCGGGGACGTTTTCCTTCAGCAAGGACAGCGAAGCTGGAAGAGCTAATTCAGAGCAATCCTGAAGGAAAATGTGTTGGAGGCTGAAAAACAGGTAAATCTGGGGCAGATTCTCCCTCCCTCCCCCCCTCCCTCCGCAGCAGGACAAAGCCAAAAGCTACAATAGGATAGTTTAGATCAAAGTACATTACTTTGTTAAAACGGCCTATTCAAAGTCCAGACCTTGGTTTAATAGAGAATCTGTGGCAGGACTTAGGGTACGAGCTGTTCTCAGACGCTATCAATCAAATGTGATGCAGAGCGTCCGAGAACAATTCATTCTCTAGATCAGTGGTTCCCAACCCTGGTCCTCACCTACCGTATTTATCGGACTATGAGGCGCACCTAAAATCCTTAAATCTTCCCAAAACAATGATGGTGCGCCTTTATATATGATTACCGTTGTGCTTACTGGCCGATTTTATGTGGTACAATGCGCTCAAAAATCTGTTAAAATGTGTAAGCACGACTTTGGTTAGCAACAAATCCGCTCCACTCAATGGACATTCGGAGCATTACGGTACACTGTGTCACTACCTGATCGGACCCCTGAGCTGTCTTCAAGATTGCCTGACTGTAATGTCTAAACTAGAACTGCATTCATAGAAAGCACCCCACATACTCGGCTGTAGTTCACTTCACGGAGGTCCGTGAATAAACCTAGTAAGTTAATTCAATATAAAAGTTCAGTTTATTTTGGCCTCATGTTAGAAACAGGACATTGTAGTCCAACTACTCTGTCCTCCCGACAGAGACGGATAGCTCTCCCTCTCAGGAGAGAGCTGTGTACGTGGAGGGCCGGAGTGATATTACACACTTATTTAGTGCGCCTTATAATCCGGTGCACTTTATGGTCCGAAAAATACGGTACCCCTATCTTGCATGTTTTAGGTGTCTGCTTGCAGACACACACCTGAATCAAATGAATGAGCGATCAGGAGGCTTCTGCAGCCCTTGATGTCTGCTGAGGAGTTCAGGTGTGCTGCAACTAGGGCTGGGTATCATCTAGGAAGAGCCGATTCGATACGATTCTCGATGTATATACCTCATGCACCGTTTCCTCCATTTGGCACCTTCACTGATTATAAGAGCCGATGTGACACGTGAATTTCTCCACTGTGAGATCAATACAGTCTATCTTATCTTATGTAGCTCAGCTTGATTTGATTTGACTCCAATATCGATATTTAGTACTTTCAAATTAATGCTCAAAGTCATTCAGTCAACAAAACCAGTCAAATATTATATTTATGTTCAATTTATTGAATACTGATATATTAACAGGAAAATAAAGTGCATTTGGTTCAATGTATTTAACGTATCACAGAAACCAAAAATGTGCCCAAATGTCTGATTTTAGGGACGAAGGTACTTCTAAAATCCTGTCGGCCTTCGCTGTGAACAGTAATGCCGCGCTGTAATAACGCCCCCTAGTGGTTGGGAGGTATATCGATATTGAAAGCCAGAATATCAATATTAAATCGTTTTTAAAAACATCAATATTAATCTTTGTATTGATTTTTATGCACAGCCCTAGCTGCAACACAGAGACACGTCTAAAACACGCAGGCCAGGGCTACTTGAGGACCAGGGCGGGGAACCACTGCTCTAAATGTGCAAAGATGTTGTAGACATGCCTCAAAAACGACTTCCAGTTCATTTTTGCTTCTTTCCCCCCCGACCCACAACAAAATCATTCACCTTCATATACCGCTCTAACACCAGGAAGACTAATTAAAAGATAGTAAAAGGAGTTCATGGTCAAGTTTCTGCAAACGACGAAAAGCAGGGTGTTGATTTCCACATGGATGAAACATCTAAACCAGAGTATCACCTGGAGAGGCGGGCAGCTCCACCAAATATTTCTCCTCCGCCGCCCTCCTCCCTGTCCGAGCAGACTCGAGTATCCAGAGCATGGTGACGGCGGGAAGCCCCCACTTCTTGGCCGCCTGGTACTTCGTCCCGTCAGGAGTCTGCAACACCAGGTGAGTGCTGGCCAGCATGCCTTTCTTCTGGTTGGCCAGGCGCACAAAGTAATCCTGGACACTGCAGGAGGCGAGGGAGAAAGGCAACGGATCAGTGCAAGTAGCTCACAGCGGGCAGGAGGATAGACGCAAGAGAGGGAATCTAGGTGGTAAATAAAACAAATTATACTATAGAAAGCCTAGTTTCTTTAAACACACACAAAAGCAGGTTGCAAACAGGGTATTTTACACTTTTTTTTTTTACTTTTATTTATAGAAACAAACAAAAACACAACAAAAAAAAACAGCAACATGAGGTCAAGGCAGTGTTTTCCCTCCTATTCTACAAGGGGGCGCGCTTCCCTCCTAGAAGGTCGGGGCATGTAATAAATTATTAAACGTCTGTAGATGTTAATATTATTAAAATCAGCCTTTCTAAATAGCGGCAGATCGTATCCTGAGCATGTTTCTGCTTCTAGGCTCTCTAGAGGTGGACATGACTCAATGGACAGGTAGGCGCAGAGCTCAATGTCTACGAGCGCGTACGCGGCGTGAAACTACAGACTCCTCGGCACATCGAGCTGTTTGGCGACTTGCAACACACCGTCGTGTGTTACAACAAAAAAAATTGTTTGTTTCACGTGGCGCCCCACATGATTACTGCAATATACCGAGAATGTTTACAAATATGAGGATGATGGTGTCTGTTTAAACTCGATTATTATAGGCGTTAACGCTCAATGCAGTAAACGGCTCTGTGGTCATTTCCAGATGTCCTACATAAACGCCGTTTGCTTTGATTGTCGCAAATCACCAAAAGTCTGTTTGTTGAAACCAAAAATCCACGTTCCTGAGTCCATCAAAGCAATAAGATGGCCGCTTTATTCTTGGAAAATGCATTTTTGTTACTAGACGGACCCCACGAATGGATCAGGAACAGTGCAATAAAAATAAAACTGAATTAAGTTACACTCAAAAATATTCTAAACTCTGGCAGATCTAGATTTAAAGAGATTTTCATTTAATAAAGAAGTAGGAGGGAAGAAACGGAAGTAGCCTTCAAATTTAACCATGTATAAAAATACATGATGGGAGACGGAAACGTAAAAACAGAGACAGAAAGATGGATAAATAAGAGAAATAAGATGGTTGCTTATACAAAGCTGTATTCTGTGATATGAATGGAAATGTTTGCAACAACTAAGCCCCGCCCAAAAAACAAAACAACTATGTTAATTGTTAATTTTCAAATACACACTTTGGAAAAAGTCAGACTCTACATCCCTAATATGTAACATTCAATGTACACCGACACTTCCAGACTCCGGTTTATTACAGCGTTAATCTAAGATGTGTGCACACCGCTGTGAAAATGCCAGGAGGGTGTTACAAGAAGATTACATGAAACTCCACGATTTAAAAACGTTCCCTGCATCTCATGTGTTCGGGTCGATGAAGCCAAACCTGAACTTTCTGGTCACAATTTCAAAAAGTACATATGGCACCAAGAACAGCAGCACCAAAAAGACAAAACCGTATGCACTGTGAAGCATGGGGGTGGCAGCGTCATGCTGCGGGGTCGTAGAACCCGTGTTTTAGTCGAGGTTGGACGAAATTAAAATCAGTTCCACAAGCTGGTTTAAAAAAAACAAAAAAAAAAACTTTAGGATGTCGACCAGAAAGCTGAAGAGGAAGTAGGGATTTACAGCGGGGTGTAGGGCGTCAGATTAAGTCCCAGCACTCTTAGGAGTCAACGAATCGATCTGTTGGGGGTCATTTGCAGGCAGGCGACGTCCCCATTACCCGATAAGTTTGGAGAACCTTTGGAAAGCAGAGTGAATAAATATTGGCAGGTCGGGATGCTGGAGGCTGGTGGCTTCAAGTATTAGTTTAAGGGTTCTCACAGCTGTGCTGCCAAATGATTGGCTTTTCTTTGTCTGTCAGTTGAATTATAAAAAGGAAAATCACTCAAATTTAAGAATCATTCTCTCAGTTTTCCATAACAACCTGGCATCTCCAACCCTTGCCTTTACAGGTCAGTGTGACTTACGGTGTGCAGCCCTGGCCTTTTTATGCTTTAGCTTAGCGACCTATTTTTATACACAGAACACACAAACACTGAATTCAAACTCAACCCTTTATTAACCAACTTTTACCAAATCTGTAAGTTTTTAAAAAATAAAAAAGAACACTCGCTCTTTTAACTCTTTGAAAGGGCGGGGCTTGGTTCCTGGGTCTGCGTTGTGATTGGTTGGGAGGATGAAATGACTGTAATATTAACCTACATGATAGGCTAGAATGCAAAAGGAAGGAAAACTTTTATTCTATTGAACTTTTTATCGACCCCTTTTCAACGATATACGTCTATCGATCGATATATATTGTTATTGAATTATCGTACACGCCTAGTTATAACTTTACCTAAGAAACACCAAAACGACGGGAGCAGAGAGGCGGGAAATACCCGCCTAATTTAGACGTTCAGACAGCAAAAGTTCATTAAATCATAAAAGGGTAAACCTACACATGGTGAAAAGCTGCACATGAAAACACTTTTGCAGACGCGTACCTGGCTCCGAGATGCTTGGCCAGCTCCACCAAAGACTCCCTCTCTGCTCCGGTAAACTGGCTGACGGACAGGACGCAGTCCTTGAGTGGAAAGTATCCCTCCCTCACAGGAACAGGGGTAAACAGGGGGTTCGAGGACAGCGGCAGAACGCTCTCCTTCTCCACACACACGGCCTGTAACACGCAGATCCAAACAGCAATGTAGCCCTGAAGGGTTTCCTCAAATCAGAAGAACAAAGGACAAGGCCATCTGAGCTCCTACCAGCCACGTGTCAGTGACCACCTCATCCACGGTGGCCTCCACCGTGCAGCCCAACTGGGGGACCACGGCAAAGTCCGCCACCGCTCGATTGCGGCCCGTCAGCACCTTGCCTCCGTGCTCTTTCAGCAGCGCGGACAGCTGATCCTCGGCCTCTGAACCGAAACCCACGAGCAGGAAGGATCTCCCGGCAAACAGGCCATCCTGCAGCGGCGAGTCTCGTTCTGGTCCTCTGCTGTGGTTCCACGACTCAGACTGGGGCTCCGCAGCCGCGCCGAGGTTCTTCGTGCTGTTGTTTTCTGCCGCTGGTGGCGGCATATCGACTTAAAGACAAGAGACGGCAAATTCTTTAAACCCCAATCATCCCACCGGAGCATTAACCGACCCCCAAAGCTACAGATCCTCACCCACTGTGGGGTCGTCGTCCATGTATTGTGAGAGAAGATCCTCGTCTGTTATTGATTCCCTGGGAGTGCTCGGGTCTGTAACCGGCGGGCCAACAGACGACCGATGTCTCGGTGGGCGGTGAGCCGGGACGGACGCGGCGGCGGCGGCTGGAGGAAGACAGTCAGGGTGGAGGTATCCGTCTTCTGGGAGCAGGCTGCCTTTGGAGAAGCAGTCCAGCAGCCACTGCACCGTCACCACATGGGGCCTGAGAAGAAATACACGATCAGATCAGGATGTACGTTTTCTCTGCCTGCCGTCGAGCCGTCCGTCCGTCCGTCCTCCAGGCTCAGAGCTGCTGCGTTTAGCCGTTTGTGAACTCAGCAACCAGCAGAGTTACTGCTGCTCTTAACAAACCTGCCTGTGCCTCTGTTTACCTGCGTCTCTTCCCTGGACGGGGCCAACAGCAGCCAGTGCTGCCAGTCTCTCTATTTACGTTTTATAATCTGAGTAACAGGATGTTACTCAGATTATAAAACCTCAGAGTTTCTATGTTTAAGATACATCTCTTACAGCTTTTGTTTTCAGCAACCTTTAGTGACAGACTTAGACATCCTGTCTGTAAAAAGGAGCGCTACCGCAGGTCATTCATCCCTGCTGCCATCAGACTTTACAATGCTGCACTATAACTGTAACTATAACTGTAATAACTACTGTGCAATAACCGGTGCAATAATACTGTTAAATAATCCTGTTTTATAAGTGACTGCAGCTGCATAGATATCTCACTACCTCACTGTTGTTCTCTACCTGGTACCACTTAATGTAAAACGTCATTCCATTTGTACATAAGTCACCCTAAATATCTGCTGTATTTCCCCTGTAAATTTTATTTTTTTTATTTGTTTGATACACTGTACATATGTGGACAGACTGTATATACCTTATACCTTATGCACCTTTCCTCCTTTTGGCACCTTTCTTTTTTGTTTTGTTTATTACGCCGATGTGACAAGTACATTTCTCCACCGTGAGATCAATAAAGCCCTATCTTATCTTATCTTATTCTCTGTTTTTTGTTTGCTATAGAAAATACTCCCCAGGTCAGTGTTTTCCTGTTTCTTTACGTCTATTTCCTGAACGGCGCTGCTGTCTGGGGTGTCGCTGCCATCATGCTGTGAGCGGAAGGATTTCTCTTTCACGTACAAAGTGCTTCCATGAGTAGCTGTGCATCTTTTCTGGACTGAACCCTTCTTTTTTTTTTTATTTAATTGTGGACACAAACACTTATTTCTGGACACGTTTACAACCAAAAGCTAAAGACCCGAAGGCCGAATTACTGAAACTTCGCGTTTCGGACCTGTGAGTTGCTGCGGACAGAAATTTCTGGAGCTCCTGGTCCACCTCTCTCACGACCACGTGAGTGAGGTCCTCGCTGGGCTGGTTGAAGCGCAGGCCTCCTGCGGCGTTTACAAGCCGCCGCAGCTTCTCCAGCTTCTTCTCGGGGAATCCGCTCAAATATAACTGCGCGACAACGAGCACACGAAAACGGCATCACCGGCTTCGTCCTTTGCGAGAATCCGGACTTTGCTCCCGCGTTTCTCTTGACGACCACCTTACCTTGCAACCGTCCAACACGTCATCTGCCGGGCACGCGGCGAGGTCCACGCGGTCTAAGGGATCCGGCGTCTCCACGCGACTGACGGTGACGTTGGTGAGGGCCGTGTCGTTTATCGGCACGCTAGCGTTGACGGAGATGTTGCTCAGGCCCAACAGGGACGGGCCGTCTGCAGAAAAAAAACAGAAAGCACCCTTAACGACCGACCTCGACGGATGGGGGAGATCCAGACACCGGAGTCTGGATCTAAAAGGGGGCGCAGGATATTTCCAGGCTACCTTCCCTCCTGCCGCTGCCCGTAGGCGTTGACGTCTGAGGCCGAGTGGCTGCCGATGCCTTGTGCTGCACCGCGTACTTGCTCTCGTCCTGACAGAAGCCCTTCTCTATGCTGTCGAACAGCCAGTGCAAAGAAACGCAATACACGTTCCACTTCCTGGCACATTCGTACTTCTGACCTGCGATCGTATCAAATATCCTCTCAGCAAAAAACGCAGCCGTCACATATTTAAAGCTTTTCGCTTTGCTGACACGCTTACCTGTCGGCTCGCTGACGATGAGGTGCGTGCACTCGTTCATTTTGAGCTGGCCGGTGTATTTGGCGCCGTGCTGCTCACAGAGTCGCTGCACCTCTTTGCGCTCTGCGCTGGAGAGGCCGGTCACACAGACGGTACAGCCCAGCAGCACGGGGCACAGGTAGTCTTCAACCGGCAGGTCGGTGTACCTGAAAAGACTGGAGAGGGAAGTGCAAAGTTAATTTTTTTTTTTTTAAAGCTACACTAACTTATTGGGATTCCCGGTAAAGATGGAGCAGTAGCATGATTTCAACCTTTAACCTTGTTTTATAATTTGCTTTTACCTAGAAGGGTAAAAAAAAAGCCCAAGTAAGAAAACATATGTATTTCAGAGAATCACTGCTACCTTTCTTATTGGCATATTTAACAATTCCTATAACAAATATGACTGAGTGAAGCTATTTATTGTTTTATTGATCAGTTTCTTGAAGTTTTGATCAGTAATCCATGACTTTCCGCTTCCCCGGGGTATAAAAGTGACCGAGATCCAAACGTTTCTGGCACGACTTCACCAACTTTCAAGGTGCATGAAGAGCATAAATGAACTTCAGCCACACTTGAAGGTTCAGGAACAGAATCATACATCACAACCATGTAGGAATCTTATTTGTTTGTATTTTTCTGCGAGTGAAGTACTGTTGCAAGTGTGGGATTATAAACCCTATTTAAAACTGAAGTGTTTCCATCCCTCTGTATGCTGATTGGTCGGTTTATGTATGTGTGAATAAGTGATTGGTTTATTTGAATTTCTCTGCATTGTACTTATTTAACGACAACAGATGTGGTCTTTAAATAACTTTTATTCATTCTCCTGCGACTTTCACTGGAACTGTGCGCTTCGGTCAGTTGAGATTATTAGTTTATGTCTGTTAGGCGGGAACCAAAGCAGGAATGTGTGGAAAAGCGCTTAATGCCGGCTGTTAAGTACGGTGGAGCACACCTGATGCTGTGGGCCGGTTTCTCTTAAGAAGGCCCTAAGAGCCTCATTAGAGTGTATGGTGTCACTAACACTTTAATATAGCAGCACATTAAAAAAAAAAAATATAGTCCACTCTATGATTAGTATTATTGGTTCTTTCAAAAGGGTAATGATCCACAATCAACACAGGAAACACAGGAATCGTTCCCCGGATGGACACAAAAGCAAATTTCTTTCTTGATCTTCTCGTTTTTATTAATTTCAACCCGTGGTCTCAACAAGTGGTGATGGCGTTGCCTCAACTATTTCAACGATTTCAGTTAGAGAGAGAGAAAAAAAAAAAGAGATGCTTAAAATATTAAAGAAAGGGTTGCAAAGTCGAGTGAAGCTGTGTTCATCTCTCAGTAATCAAATATCATTTCTAGGCTCCTTTAAAGGAAACCAGTCAGGAATGTCCTTGAACGAAGCAACAGGGAGGATTGAGTCGCTTACCTATCTTGTGATTTTTCCCAGCAGGCTTTGACCCATGTGGGCAACAGGATGGGCTTTCCCAGGTTGGCAGCCACCAGATACTTTTTGCTTCCCACCTCCCCTGCAATCAGGTGTGTGACAGACACATTAAGGTCAAGATAGACCCGCCCGCCCATGAGTTGCACCAGATCCATCACCTCCGCCTGCGCAGGGAAACGAAACACGCACATTAACACATATTTTTCACACATTTCAATATTTAATTTGAACATTTTGTATTCATGCACTCAGAAAATGAACCATGGAGTAAGGACGCATTTTCAAAACATAAGATCATCAGAACCAACCCGAATTGTCTTGTCCAGACTGGTGCAGGAAATGGTAATATCAGCCATTGCCATGTTATATACAGGCTTTTCTGCTTTAGGGACACAACGCTGCTGCTGCAGGCAGTACAACACCACCAGCGGACTCACTATTCTGCAGCCGAGCTGTATAGCGAAGAGAGGCGTACATTTTTAAGGTGGTTAGACGTGGATCGGTTTCAGGCATAGCGTACAGAACTAAAGCCTCGTAAAGATAAAGCAGTTTTAAAATTACAAAAGAAATCCAGGTTCACGCCTTATCTATATAGCCCCTTTTACAATGAAAACAAAGAAATGTGACCTTTAGGTCAAATACTGAAAAGTTGGAGATTTTTCCTTCACAGTAAAACTAATAACTGATGCTGTTTTTTTTCATGTCTTATCAACACATCAACCAGTACTGTGTTCATCAACAGACTTTTGCTTAGTTTAGTAAAATCAGATGAAGGTTTTGGACATTTCCTTTGATGCATAAATGGGGATATTCTTATAGTAACAGTATTCTTATTTACTGTTGGATTCAAAACTGTAGTAAAAAAAAAAAAAAAAAACTGGGTAAACTCATGAGCTTGTCTGAGGTCTGACTCCTGACTTTGGGACATTTGCTACAATGTTTTACCCCCTTTCCAATTTCAGCAAAGCAATACTTTCCCTTTACATACTTTCCCTTTATGTGTTATAGCCCTTCAAATATCAACATTGGTCAAAATCTGCATTGATTGCGTAGACTTTAAAGAAAACTGGAGACCATCTATGGTCAGGGAAAACCTGATCGTTATAGCTCAACAATTACATTTAGCAGGTGTTCATTCAATATTTGTATTAAATTCTATGGATCGAATTTAAATAATAATAAATGTTATATATAAGAGTTTCGTAATAGTAATAATGAAGGAACTATTCTATGTTAGCTGCATCAGAAATGTTCATTGCTCTACTGTTGTACATTAAAACAAATTATAAAACAAGTGTCCAGAACGCGTAACAAAGAGGGTTCAGACCTTCTTGCAGTGCATGAAAGCCTGAGTGGAGAAGCTGCTGAAAACAAACAGAGACTTATCCCTCTGCTCCATCTGCAGCACATCATCCTCCTGGATGGTTTTCAGGTACTTTTCAGACTGCAGCTGCAGAATGGCCTGCATAAATGTGACCCAGGGTTAGCACTGAACACTGAAACAGGCAACATACAGACCCGTGTACTCAAACAGAACCAGAGCCCAAGCCGGACAGTGATTTTTTATTTATTTACCTCATATGCTTGGACTGCGTACTCAGGTTTGGATCCTTTACTTTCCACAAACTTCACAATAAAGTTCTCCTTTTCGGCTTTAGACATGTTGAATCTGCACTCCGTGTATGAGCAGAGAGGAGACTTGACATGGGTCACAAATGTCTCCGAACTACAAGTGAATGTCGAGCTTTGTTAAAGATGCAAACACCTTTTAAAACTAGCATAAACTACGTTTATTCAAGGTAGTTTAAAAAAAATACGGAAATGACTCACTTGTTGCAGAAAGACTTAAGACTGCCAGCAAACGTAAAGACTAGTTCTGTACCCTGACATAATTTAAAGTACACACTAGCTTTTTATTCTGGGCTAGCTTAACTTTCTCTCCAGACATCTCGCGCCGGCTTAACGTTAACCGGCTGTTTGTTTAACTTCCAAAGCGTCAGAATTATTAAGCATTTTAAACGTTAACATAACGCGGCTGATATTATCTAGAAAATTAAATAATAACGCATACGGTAAATGGTGTCTTATTCATAACAGTTTGGCTAACTTGTTTACACTCTTCGCGCCTTTGGCGCAACTTCCGGTGCAGCATGCTAATCAGTCCGACTGGAGTCAAGCAGCTGCACCGGATGTTCCGCATTCATTCAGACTGGGTCGCTGCTGCTGCCCAACGTTTGGACCCTTCCCTTATTTTTTTGAACACTGTTTTTTTAACCTGTTGTCTTCATTGAATTTGCTAACCTATTTAAACCTTCGTGACAACAATGTACACCGTCAGAAAAACTGTGTTTTAATTGTGATATATTATTTAAAAAAATTTGGCTTTTTTCCCTCCCCAAATTTCTTTAAAGACTTCACATTACATCAAAACTGCTAAATATTAAAAAAGAAATAATTTATATTTACAAAACAAAACCTGAATGATAAGAACATTTTTATTATAAATATTTTGTATTAAATAAAGGGGGAATGCTGGACATATGTATGATATTCTAAAGACAGTTTTTAGAACATGAAAATTTTTGCCTCAAAGGGATATAAAATGTGCAAAAATGCACCACTAGACAATATAAAAGAAATAAAAAGATTAAATACACTGGATTTAAAATAAATTGCTGCAAAGATTAATACCACAAGCTGTTGCCTACCCAACAGAAATGTCTATTGAGGCCATAAGGGTTAAAGTAATCGTCATCAGCAGCTCTTTAGCCCATCTAAAGGCTATCCTTTTGTTTGTTTTTTGTATTTTCTGACCAGTTCTTATATCAAAACACAACATAATGTGCAGTTTGAAAAATTAGTAAAATTGATTGGAGGACAAATTAAGACGTCATCCCTAAAAATACACTTCCAGAGTTTGAGCAGAATCTGAAAGTTATACATATGAACAAGAAACAGTAAACAGAATCCAGCAAAAACCTGA
This sequence comes from Fundulus diaphanus, assembly GCA_037039145.1. NCBI lineage: Eukaryota > Metazoa > Chordata > Actinopteri > Cyprinodontiformes > Fundulidae > Fundulus > Fundulus diaphanus. The sequence goes on along the minus strand of CM073137.1, from coordinate 15,171,192 downwards.
GAGATTCGTAATCCTGTGGTTGATCATTTACTTCAGTGGTTCTGAAACCTTCTACAATAAATGCCACCTCAGGCAGCTCTACGTTCTCTCATTCCCGGTGTACCTCCGTGACAAACGCCTGTAAAAACAGGAGTACAACAGGAGCTGGGCTTTCAGTTTCTTCTGTTTTGTGCTTTAAACAAAACCCACAAAAAGGAAAAGTACTTTTTCGTTAAGAATGCAGTTTTAGTGTTTTATTTTAGCCCACATGGGAAAATGAATAGAAAGACCTCCTGAAGAGAAAAGGTTGGAGGTTTTTCAGTCCTCTCAACCCTGACATCAAAAACCAATATGGCTGTCATACATTAGAGATTCCTGACATTTTATATTTCCCTAAATCTTTTACGCACTTAGTACTGTCACCCTCCTTTACTATAGATGTTCCTGCAGAGTTTAATAGAAATGAATTCCAGTTTTTTCTTACTGGCAACCAGAACATGGACAAGCTGGGCGTGAGATGTCCCAGACCCAAGTTCTTACCAGAGGTATAGAAGAGGAAGTTACCACCAGCACTTGCTCCCATTGACATATGTAATACGTCTATGGTTGCTCCTGCTTCATACTTCTGATATTTTTACTGCGTCGCTAATATCTTGTGAGTAGCTTCTGTTTGATCCTGGAAGAGCTCACCGTTTCAGCTGTGTTCTTGTTAACGTCACAGGTTGGATTTTACTTAGTGATATATACCAGAATGTCTTTGATCACTTCTACAATCAGCCGCAGTATCATCAGTGCTTATAACTGAGTTAGAGAGCTGTAGATCAACAAGACTCCCAAGTTCTCTTTAGAAATTAGCTTCAGGGGATTATGTCTTTAAAACAAAGTGGCAACTAATATTTGTGGATGATTATGTTGTTCATCTTTGTAAGACTATAAAGCTCAGTGTTGTTGACCCTTTCTTATAGCTTCTGTGATTAACGCTGACTGTACTAGCTACTAAGGTCTGGACCAAACTGATGTATTTTCAGGTCTCAGTGTTAATCAGCTTGCTAATCTATCTGCCTTTTGATAGGTAATTATAGATCATCGGCGTTCTAAAAATCTGGACAGTTTAACAGTTTAAGAGGGCAAATTTAACCATTCTGATCCTTGGGTTACTTTTTTTTTTGTGGAAAATACACAGATCTTTAAACAAAGCCTGGACTGTTAAAGGATGGAGCACTTTCAGGAAATTCTGCACTACTATCAGGTATTAAATGGAATAGAGTTGGATCCTTTGGGTTAAACGCAGCTCCACACGTCCCTTATCAGGTCTTGCCTAAATTTAGGATTTTTTTTTTTTTTTTTTTCAGAATTCCCAAAGAATCCAGATGTTGGATTTTCCAAGGCAAATAAATAAATAAAACTTTCCCAAGTCTTCTAAAGAAATTCAGTCCATCTAGTTCTTTGTACAGAAGTGTTTCATGTCACAATATCAAAGACTTCTGGTCTGCAACCATGCGATTACCTTAACCTGCTGCCAGTCTTGTGCAAGCTCTGCTGTGGTGGCAACACGATTCTGTCGCACATTTTGAGAACCAGATTGTCTTGGCGATTATTGGGCACCGGAAAACCTTTAACCTTTCTTCCCTACAACCAAACGTCTCTCCTAATACCATTTGTTACGTCCGGTGCTTTATTCGCAGTAGAGATGATATTGTATAGAAAAGATTTGTTATGCGTGCAAAAATGAGAGAAACGGCGATTTTAAACACATTTGCCCCTCTTTTGCAAACATTAGTTAGCTAATTTGGTTAATATTAATTTCACCTGTGCTTTTTGACTATATAGAAATTAAGTACTCAAACAACTACAAGTTTTTGCAATTAACAGTATTAAAGTGTGAGAAATAGTCACTACAACTGAAGCTCCAAGTTGGTAAAAGATCTGTAACTGCAGCGCTCATATATACAACTTGACCCGCTCAGTTACATGTTCTGCAACTGCAGATTTAAATATGTAATGTCCATCACAAATCTAAAAACACAAAACAACAACACTTTAGGTTCCCTTTTATTCTTAAAATTTTATGTACAAGTGTGACTGATTTCATTTTTAAATGTACATTCAATATAGAAAGTTTATATACGTAATATTACATTGAACATTTCACAAATTGCACTAGTCTTTCACATAAGATTCAAAATCAGAGGCAACGTCATTCGTCAATCCGCAGAAGGTCATTTCCTGTCGTTACTTTAGTTTTGTATCTTTTTACTTAAATATTCTAGTGCTTTTTGCATTCTGGAGAAAGAGAGAGAGAGAGTTACTAAAACACGGGAGGCGGGGAAGAAGACGGGCCTTCAGAGAGAGACGTGTGATGAAGATCAGAGGAATCGAAGGTTGGGTATTGGAGCTGGACAAGAGATCAAAAAGGTCTGCATCAATTTGAGTTTTTCTTCTGGGGAGATCACAAAAATTACATTTTTTTTTCTTATTTCTGATGTCATTTATGTTTTCTTTTGCTTTTCCCAAGTCAGTAAGCTGAAGTGTTTGTAAAAGGTGAATAGGTCAGGAGCAAATATCCCAGACTGAGGTGCAGGTCTTGGGATATTAAGATCAAGTAAAGACTGAAAGGAAAGAGATTCTTCAATAGTAAGACTTGGTCTTCCAGTATCTTTCTCATGAGGAGAAACAAAAATATCTAGAGTAAAAAAAAAAAAAAAATTCATACAAAAAAGTAAACCTTTTACTTTCATTAGAAGAAAAAAAATGAAACAAAAATATGGTCATTTGTTAAAAGAAAGCAAATTTTGCGGACTTCAGTGTCATCTGTAAGCCAGGGGAAGGAGAGTCATGCTGCCGGTCGGTGACGGCCCCCTCTCCCCCGGTCTTCCCTCTCCCGTCCCCTCCTGATGTTTGGGGAGCTGAATGGGCCCCTCTCTGAGCCGCAGGGCAGTCTGGGAGCCTCGGCGTGGCTCTGTGGGTCCGTCAGCCTTGGTCTCCGCTGTCGTTGTCTACAGGGGGTGGGACGCTGGACAATACTGTCGAGCCAGTTCCTGCCGTGAGGTAACCTGCAACTCCTGGACCTGCAGGTCACAAGGACATGGGTTAGACTGCAGACACGATGGGACTCCACAGGACAGAGGAAGAGCTAAGGGGAATGTCCGCATAGAGCTTTTTATTAATGTGCTTTTCTCCAGCTGGTAGTTATTACTTTGTCGAGGCAGATGTCGTTGGGGGTCGTCTCTTCCCATTTTTCTCTCCAAAACAACCCAGACTGAATGGATGTGTAAACTTTGTCATATCTTCCCCAAGGATGTCCCTGTATTTGCTCTATTTACCAACCAGGTAACTTCTGAATCCAACTAGTAGCACTGGATACAAATGCACATCACTCTTATTACAATCTTGCTTATTTCGGAAAATCATGTATAATTTTTTCTCTCTCACTTTACAAATGTGAGCTGCGTTGTGTTGGTCTTTTAGCCCCTAAAATCCCAATAAAATACACAAAACTTAAGAGACGCAACATGAGCACAGCGAAATGGAACTACAATTAAGAAAAATGTTCTTAAAATTTGTGTATTTGTCCTTGATTTTAGCAGGTACATAAGATCATCTGCCAATGGAACTTCAAATAGGAACAATTCATCTCTATCTTTTTTAAGTGCAGTATATCTAATGATCTTATTGTAGGGGTCAAAATACAGATCGTTTTATTTACCTGCTAAAATCAAGGACGAATACATTATTTCAAGAAAATTTCACTTATTTTTAGTTCCTTTTTGCTGTGAGGTTTGAATGCTTTTGCAAGGCACAGTATTAGCAGACATGATCAACCTAACCAAGACGAAGGAGGAAATCCTATCCATATTAAAAAAGAACCAACATTATATAAAAAGCTACTAATGATTTGTCCATCACTGAGATTAGTAGATCCTCCTGGGAGAGTCTCCTGTTTTACTGGGTGATGAAATGCTTTTTGGATGCCCAGTGAAACTAATATTCTCTTATATGAGGTGTTTTTTTGTCTTGATTTTTGTCTGATAATCTGTTTCATTAAAATGCAAATTGGCATTTAGATGTTGAAAGCCTGTCCTTCTGGTTTCTAAGTGAGCAAAGTTACGACCAACACTTCTAAATTCATTGAAACGTTTTTTTTTGGATAACATTTTGTAGGATTTGAACCACTGTTGGTCTTCTCGCTCCTTGGTGAGTGACTTGACATTAGATAATGTTGTAAATGTTGTTCCTTAACTTTTTTTATTAGAAAAACCTTCAGAGTGAATGAATGTCTACAGCAGTATCTATTATTTAAGTGAGATGAAGAGGGGGGAAATGGAAAATGGATTGATGGAACAAGGATGGAGGTACGAAAAGAAGGAAAATTCTGTGACAGTAGGAGCCAGGCGAGAGTCTACCTGCATGAAAGCAAGAAAGAGGAGGGCTGTGAGGGCCCGGCTCTGGAGTCTAGAGCCCACCTCGCAGAGGGCTGCTGGCGGCCAGGAGAGAAGGAGTGGAAACCCCTGAGGAGGAAACGTAGGGGACAAAAGAGGGAAGGGAGGCACAGAGCCGGGAAGTTACAGGGTTTGGTAAGAAAGAGGATTGCTTGGAGGAATCGGTTGAGAGATTTTTAGGGTAAAAGCAAAGCATTAGGTTTAATCAACAGCTGAGAGAGAAGCAAGGAGGGCTTACCTTATTAGTAACTATGTTAGTAGTTTGAAAAAACAAACTTTACCTGTCAGGTAGCCTGCAGTCTGAGACTCTGAGATGAAAAGGTCATGTTTCTGGTCTTTGAAGGCACTCCATACCGAGGACCTCGCAAGAATTTCATTCACCTAAGAAGCAGCAATTAAAAAATCGTTATAAATAAAAATAAATTGTTTCATATGATTTGATTAGTTGTTATTAAATGTAATACCTGCTCTCCGTACTGCAGACTGCGAGTCATGGACTTGAGAGCTTTGACTATCTGGGCTTTCGTAGCAGAAGGGTTTTCTAACGTTTCCAGGCCGATGCCTTCCAGCAGCTTCAGGAGGTACGGCACCAGCTCCACTCTTAAAGCCTAGAAACCAGATAAAGTGTTATTTCAGCCAATGGCAGGGAAGTTTAAAGAGACGCCCACGGCTTACCTGAGCCACCAGGTCTGTCTGTTCTTTCTGAAACATGCGGTTGAGAGCTTCGCACGCCAGCCCGGCCATGTCTGCTCGGGATTTCATGCCGGCCATCAGAGGGCCGATCGTCTCCAAAGATGCCATGGAGCGCACGCACAGCTGCACGTTGTGTTGGACAATTGGAAAAGTTGGAAACCCAGGTTATTACATGGTTTCTGCAAATGTTCAGATCCAAATTCAATACCTTTACAGACTTAAACGTAGCAAAGCCTATGAATACAGGGCAGATATGTCCGGTTGCACAGGCCTGCCTTTATTCAGCCAAACAGATGCTTAGTATGTGGATCACGTCCAAATTTAGCTTAAAGAAAGATCAAACATCAATGGAAATCTTCAGGAAGACACCCTTTTCTTAGTTTTACAACAGAATTTAAGGGCAGATTAACTGTTAGGTCGAAATCCCAAGAAAAGAAGCATAAACGGAAAACAGACAAGCAAAGCAAAGGCATGTTTCTAGGGGGACCTTTTATACTGCAACACCACCCAAAGAAGGAAGGAAGCTTTTAAATAGACTTGAAACGCCTATGTGACTCCATTAGCCTCAGACATGCAGAGGACAAAGGATCTCTGTGATCAACCTGGATGCCACTAGTAAAACGAATTTCTCTGATTATCGAATATTATTGTGGATCATAGGAGCAAAGGGGTTAGAAGAGTAGAGACTTTGAAATATCTGAAATTAGTCATTTCTAAGTTTGTTTAGTTTTAACTTTAAAAAAACAACCATTTGCTTTAAATGTGACATTTTGTAGTAAATCTTGGTTTGATTTAGGAAAAATCACATTTAAACTAGATTTGATTCAAATAATTAATGGAAAATTGTCTGAACTTTGGATTTGGAATGTTTTAGTTTAAGTGCTAAATGTTTGTTTTCTTTGTTTTAAGGTCATCAACCTGATATTGTCTTCAATAAATCTAAAGACAAAAAGGAAAGAGTTGTCCCATGCGTTCAAGGTTTAGCCTTTTTTTTTGTCAAGTTTGGGCAGGAGAGAGTAAAGAACTTGACCCTGACAAATGTGTGATGAACAGATGGTTGGATGGATGCAAGAATGGACAAATGGGTTGGACAAATGATTAATGATGTATAGATGATGGATGGATGTAGAGAAGGTCAACAAATATTGTTGAAAGAATGGCTGGACAGATCAATGAAGAATGAATAAATGATAACTTCTTGGGTGTATACATGGTTTCCCCCACTGTACGTCCCAAAGCCTGCTAACAAGTGGAGAACAGCCAGAAGAAAACAGGCGAGCCTCTTTGAAGACAAGAAGCACAAAAACGTTTGGAGAAAGTTTCCCAGGGAGACGGACAAGAAAAGCAAAATGCAGAACGGTGCTACGTGCCAAGCTAACAATACGAGCAACTTAAAGAGGTCAGTAAAGCTCCTGTATCTGCATCAGCGAAGTTGTGATCCTCTCAGACGACATAAGCTAACGCTAGCGGTTATTAGCTTGACGGACAGCCAAATGACGGAGTTCAGTCAGTCTGAGCTGCACTATGCAATGCTCCGCTGTGTTAGTCTTTTTATGTGGGAAAACCCTGGGACAGATGATAAGATGGATGGACAAATTTTGATGAAAGTATGTCTAGGTGAAGGTTGGTGCAACCGCTGGATTTAGACCAGGAGTCACAAACATGGTGTCCGCGGGCACCAAGTAGCCCCCAAGGACCACATGTGGTGCCTATGAGCCTGTTCGCTAAAACATTATTTTATTCTGTTACCTTCCTGTTTATTCACACTTGCATTTATATAGATTTAATAATGACAATATCTATAACAAAGCATGAAAAATTTATTTATTTTACATGAAGTTAAAGTGAGCTCTGACTCTTCTAGTTCAAAGGTCAGTACTGGTAGCCCTTCGTAGGGCAACACCCGTGAAGTAGCTCTCTGTTTCAAAAAGGTTGGTGACCCCTGATTTAGACAATGAAGACAGGGAATAATGTCTGGAATATGTAAGTATTTTTTTCACCCCTAACCGGACCAAAATCAAATAAAACTTGACTTCCTGACACTCCCAGACTGTTTATGAACATCACTGCTTGGCTTTCTGCACATCATTGTTAAGGTCCCTTCATGGCAAAGACTTAAAATGGGTAAATTATGCATTTGAGGGTCTTACCTCGTTGTCTGAAAGGACGTGGATGAGACGGATGGAGCTCTTAGGCACAGCGTTGTTTTTGTGGTTGAGCGCTGTCAGGATGCGTGGCAGGTGACCCAGAGGGGGAACCTGGTCAGCCAGATGGGTATGGGTGCTGAAAAGGCAAACGGCTGCAGTGGTAACCGTCTCCAGGCTCTCACCCTGCAGGAGACGACACGTGTCAGGCGGAGGATCACAAATACCGCTCCTCATTTATCCTGGGCAGATTTCGGCGCTCACGTTGGGGTTGTTTTTCTCCAGCAGCTCACTCAGCGTTTCCAGCAGCGACACCAGGAACTCTCGAGGCTTTCGCAGAACCCACCCGGGCTGAGCGATGAAGATGCGCAGGAAGACGCCACCAACTTCAAGCTCTCCCTGTCCGGCGCCGTAAGCCACCGTGAAGTCATCGGGCAACTGAACGCACACCACGAATCCATTCAGTACAGAAAGTACAGAAAAAAACCTCAGACACGCTTATTTACCAGCAGCTCACACTCACCTTCCAGTTGACGTCAGGATTATCCTTCTGCTGCTTAAAGTGCCTGGGAAGAAGAAAAAAAAAAAAAAAAAAGGATTTGCTGTAACATTTCCAACCCATCCTTGTGTTTAAATGACAAATTAGACCCAACCGAGACACGTACTCAAGCATCATCTCCCGGACTGTGGTGGACACTTTCTCTCTTGAGGTGTCGTTCCAGATGAGCTCGGGGTTCTCGTGGGTTCCCTCGAATATCTGAACCGCCGCCTCGGCGTTGTCTCGCATGGCGTCCATAAACACACCAGGAAGGAAGCGCATCAGTGTCAGACGCACCTGAGAGAGAGGAGAAAAAAATATATACACTTCAAAAGGTTGACCGAGCCGAAGATATGAACCCGAAGGAGCGCTTTTAGGCTACGTTCACACTGCAGGTCGATGTTTTGCGGAAAACTTTTTGAGGCGGCCGTTCATCCTATTATTAAATGCAAACTGCATGAAACTTCTGTCTGAACGGTTCAAGACCGCAAAGCGACCCGCATGCGCAGATAACAGAAGGAGACGTCACACAGCAGCGCACTGTTTACAGAAGTAATGGTGAATGTAATTGTTTCTAGAAGTGCTCAATAAAGTTTTGTTAAAAAAAAAAAACTTGAAAAAAAAAAAGATGTGGATACTGACTAGCTTATCTCCTTGTTATTATTAGAAAGCTGTTGAGTAATGGGAGCCGACAATATTAAGACCACATCATAGAAAGATGAAGGTAAGAAGAAAGCAGAACAGATATCAACAACGGTCTTCTATGGAGCGCTAGCTGCTGCTACTCTGACGATGTGTAGTGAGAGACAGGAGAGTGAAGATAAAGACGGATAAAATGCGACAAGACCGCTCAGACTGCAGACGCTTTGAAAAACATCAGATGCGTATCCGAATTAGTACCACATATGGAAGTGGGAGAGATCAGATTTAATTTTTTGGGTAAAAAGATCAGAATTGGGCCGTTCATATTGCCGTGAAAAATATTCACATTTTTTGGGTCACATTTCACTGCGGTGTGAACGTAGCCATTAGAGACTTCATTCATATCTGTTCAGGGCGACCTTTGGTCCAACCAGCTTGTCTGAGGTCATCTTGGAGAAAAGCTCTGCGGTCTGGGTGCGGACCTGGGGGTGGGTGCAGTTACAGAAGAGGTCCAGCAAATAGATCAGAGCACCTGTGGGAGACGCAGATCAACAAAAACACTCGTTAATATAAGATTTAAACGGATACGAGTCGTTTTCCTGAGAAATTTACCAAACTTACTGACCTTTGGCCATAGCCTCTTTGATTATCTTTGTGTTTGAAGTTAGTGCATGGAGGGTCTCCAACACAATCTGTCTGCCTAAAGTAAGCAGGTACAGCAAATAGAGCACGGAAATTAGCATGATATAAAAACTAAAGCGTGGCACTGAGTTCACTATGTTTCTGTCTTCTTACTGGAGGGAAGTGAATGCAGCAGCAACAAAAGGTTGGACAACACCAGGGACTCAGCAATGTTGCTCACACACTCCTGGTTTGATGTCACTGTATTCACAACCTGAAAAGAAGATAAAATCATGAAAATGCAGGTATAATTTAGGTCAGTTAAGTATGAATTAGCCCTTTATTAATGCATAGCTAAGAAAACTAAACTAATATGTAATAATGAAATTAGCTGTAAATATTTACTAATTACATAGTATTGATACATTTTACAATAACATATTGCATAAATATTAAAATATTAAAATATTTAGTTATTAATAAATTAATATAAGTTGAATATAAACTGGTATTTAATTATGCAGTTATAACTAAATATTAACTTTGTTATTGTTTTAAGCCTTGTTGGGTTTTTAAGCATGCATTTATTTAGTGGTTAATCAGGTATTTTTTACTATCACAGACAAATTAGACAAACAGGATAATAAATTACCGTATTTTTTGGACTATAAATCGCACTGTTTTTCATAGTTTGGCCGATCCTGCGACTTCTAGTCAGGTGCGACTTATATATCAATTTTAAACGGTAAATCATACTGAACAACATGAATCAAGTAGTAAACATTACCGTCTATAGCCGCAAGAGGGCGCTCTAGGCCTGTGAAAACTATATGCTGCTCTTATACTTTAACTTATACACAAAGACAGAACATGTTTGTATGTTGTTTGGCTGTTTTAGTCTGCATTCACGTAGGGGAGCGTTGTGTGGTGCAGCTCGAAGGGCCCAGACCGAGACAGAACGGTTGTCGGGCTGTCTGTGAAGCTAATAACAGCTAGCGCTAGCTTACAGGTCTGTTGTCCGAGCGTTTTACAACTTCGCTGATGCACGTGAGCTTTTCTGTTGCTCTCAAACATCGTTGTCATACTAATAGCTTAGCACATAGCACCGCTACGCTCGCGGTCTAATTTCAGCGTAATTTTGTCAACTTTCAGCGTAAAAGACCGTTCCGTGTTGTAGTTGCTGTCTTGTACCCCATTCAACCTCCCAGGTATGTTTTATATTATTCAGTGGATGCAGCTGTGTGATTGAATACATTGCTGTACCAGATTAAATGTCAGTTTTTAGTCTTGGATTGTGTGAAATAAATTTCGAAATAAATGCGACTTGTAGTCAGGTGCGACTTATACATGTTTTATTTTCCTCTTTATGATGCATTTTTGACTGAAGCGACGTATTGATACAAAAGTATCGATTAACACGAAGAACAATAATTCATCATTACCTCCAAAACGAGCTGCTGCACTCTGCCGGCTCCATGAACCCGCAGCAAAGAGAAGAGCAGCTTGAAATGGCCGATGCACTCCGACTCAGAACCTGGAGTCATCAGGAATGAAGAAGCTAAGGAAATGGATAAAAACCGGACCGACACGGCATTCGTCGGAGTAAGATCTCACCAGGGTTGTTCTTAATGACGTTGCGGAGAGCCTCTAAAGCCATCTCGGCGAAGCGGAGCCTCTCGGCGTGCTGCTGGGACTCGACTTTGTTGCTCTGGCTCATGGCCAGCAACGTGTGGAGGTACTGAGCCTGAGAGCCGACGTAGTCCAGCAGACTGGCAGCAAACACTTTGGGGTACTAAAACACAGAGGTGGGTTAAGCAAACGTATTAGTTGAATTTTATTAAGACGGCGCGGCACGGTCGGGTTGTAATGCTCACCTCCAGAGGGAAAGTAGGCTGCTCGTTGTAAACGCGGACAAAAATCTCCCCCACTATGAGCTCCTTGCTGTGATCGCTGAAGGTGAAATCTGCTCCAAAGCTTTTATCGTTTTCTCCCTGCGATGAAAGCACAAAGTCGTGGCATGAATAGCCGCACCTGACAGCTCGTGGGGCGATGAATGACGAGGCTTTGCTCTCACTCTCTTGATGTTCCCCTCCTGTTGACCCTCCAGGAACTCCAGCAGCTCGGCTCTCGTCCCGTTGTTCCAGATCAGGTAGGGATTCTCCGAGTTGCTGTTCAGCAGCTTCAGGACCTAAAGAGTCAAACTCTCTTCAGCGTTTCAGGAATTTATGACGCTTAGAAGTGCTAGAATCCTTTTTAAGGCTCCTTAACTGACCTCGGCTGGCGACCCGGCCCCCAGCTTCCTCGAAATGTACGGCGTGAGCATCGCAGCCAAGCTCTTACGGATGGTGGGGTTTTCCGGGGGGGTGCCGTCCACGCCGTTTGTCTCCGCGACAGCATTGCTGCCATCTGGGGTGCCTGGTGCTTGGGCGTAGCCTCCCAGCCGGCTGAGGGCCATGAGGCTGAGCTTGGCCAAGCTGTTGGCGACCTCCTGCTGGTTGGTGTCCTGGTTGGCTTGCACGCCGCTCTCCTCCAGAGTGTAGTCGTAGTTGAACAGGTAGACCAGAAGGTGCCAAAGCACACCGGCGTGGTACAGATGTGTCTGTAGGAAGAAATCTATGGCGAAGGAGCTGATGCACTGGACGGCCAGGGCCGCCGTCTTTGGGAGACACTGGAAGGAGAACAGGGAGGGGAAATAAATCGCTGCACATGAAAAGCTTTCGTCTTCGCTCATGGTTTGTCGGAGCAGATTACGCTAAATATCCCTCGGCTTTAAATATTTGCGGTAAAGTTGTACAAACCAAATGTGCAGAAACATTAACAGTCAGTCAGTTATCATTATGCAATACTCCAGTTAAAACTGCTTTGTGAAAGTGACGGATTTGCTGCTAAAGTTTCCGTGTCAAATCCAAAAGAAACACTAATTTCAAGCTAAGGTGGAGCTTTAATAAATAGTGATTAAAATAAAGAAAACAGTAATGGTATAATAGCACTATAGAGGACTTATACAAGTTCAAACGTGTTGAAGGTCGTTTTGTCTGCGCTACTCATTCTGCTTTTGATGCTGAAGGTTCAACATCTAAATGCCAAAGGTCATCGGCCACAAAAGAAAATTAAGATGCGCTTCAGGTTGCTTGGTAAAGCTCGAAGCTTTAAAAGCAACACACAATTAACGGATAGCAATAGTCTCCATTTAAGCTTCTAACTAAACTTTAAAAAGAATAATGAGCTGCTGTGTGAGAGGCGATGCATTTGTAGGCCGTGAAAAGTGTTGGTTTCCAGTTTTGATGCATTTACTGAGTCCTACTTGAGCTCCTGAACCCTGGTTATAGTCCAGGAAAACATGCCGAGTGGTCGGTGCAGCAACAGATAAGATCTATTAGAGGCTGTGAAACTGCAGCAGATTTTACTGACCCAATTCAGGCAGCTATGGTAATCAATATGCCACAAAAAAGTGATGTGTGAAGATAATTTCTCTCCTGAGTAAATACAGTCCCTCCCCTCCGCCTTTAACAGGCAGCAGCAGACCAACAGAGAACCAGAACATGCCAGATGTTCACCTTTCCATAGAACAAAATGTGACAGAGGTCCCGGATGATGTTGGGCAGCTCGATGATCTTTTCCCGGCATTCCTCGAACTGCGCCGCCACGCTGTAGCACCTGCAGATGTGCCCGCACACCTGCAAGGAGGCCGTGGGAAAACGGGCTTGAAGACACCACAGCAAACAGTAGAAGAAGAACATGACCTTCAGGGTTCCTGCACGGCTTTATCTAAATACCTGAGCTGTCAAAGGACAACATTTACAGAGTTCATAACTCTTAATTATAAATAAAATGGTAGGAAACTCTAGTAGACCTATTTATGGTGGGCAGGCTATAAATGTGGAACCAGTGGAAAGAAATCACTACCACAGGATGGACAGATGAATGAAAGGATGGATCGAGTCCACTAGTGAGATCTAGTTTTCATTTTAAATTGGTTTTATTGTTTCTGTTAAGTGTTTCTATGCATTATCTTTTTATCTTAGCTTTTTAATAGATGTGTTTTAGCTTGTAGCAATGTACAGCGCTTTGTTTCACCTGCTTGCTGTTTTTAAGCGCTTTATAAATAAAGATGGTACGGTATAGATTGGCAGACTGATAGATGGATGGATGAACAGATATATAAATTAATAGATGGATGCTTGGAAGAATGGATGATGGATTAATAGATGGAAAGACATGAATACACAGAAAAATAGATGAATGGTTTAATATTTCGATGGATGGTCAGACAGATGGAGCCGCGACGGATGGATAGAATCAACTTTTAGACGACGGGACGGCGAATAAAGTCTCGACATAAACATTTTCTCTGCGCAGAAACCCTGAAATGCAGTGGAGTCAAACACTGTGATGGTGTTACCTGTACAGCCATGTCCTCAAGCTTACTGGATGCAGTCAACACAGCGACACACCGAGAAAGAGCCTCCAGCAATATCTGAACAAACAAGAGTTTAGCGTTTTTCTCCCATTTACCGACCCCGCCAGGGTAGAGGCGAACGTTTGATACGAGGATCTGACATTTGGGAGACGGATACCTCAATCCCGTTCTCCCGCCGCAGCTCCTCTGCGTTCAGAGCCGAGCAGTTCACCGTGTGGAAGGCCAGCTCGGCGGCGGCCGGGAGCAGAGGCGACGTTTTAGAGAAGAGCTGCTCGTCGTCGTTCTCCATTCGGATCGTTTTGATGAGCATGGGATAACCGGCATACTTGTACGGTTCCAGTTCTGCAGGAGGCAGCCGAAGCAGCGCCGTCAGCAGGACATATTACAATATATCAGCGTTCGTTTGTTGTGCATTGGTGGAGATGGCACTTAAACCCATGTCCAAACCTTGCTGATGTCGGTTGAAGAGGATGCTCTGAGTTTTCAGGATGAGGATGATGTTTTCTGGGTCAGGACCGTCTACAATACGGGCGGACTTTGTGCAAAGGAACTCGTACGCTTTGTTCACTTTCTCAAACATGTCCTGGAAGACGAGAGCAAACGCAAGAATTACCTTTGAGCCTGAGCAAATTCTTATCAGGACAACGGTGATTAAACCCACCCTTCCTTCTGGGTTCTTGTCAGGATGGTACTTCTGTGCCAGTCTGAAGTAAGCCTTCCTGATTTTACTCTCATCGTGTCTGAAAACACAAAAGGCTGCATTAAAAACCTGTCTACATTTTGTTTTTGCAGATAAAAACCATCAGAAGTGCCCCCTGAAGTTTTGGCACAGGCCACAAACGGCTCTGGTCGGAAGAGATTTGTGGCCTAAATTAAAATCCCTCGAGGATAACCTAAAGCACGTCTGTAACTACTTTGAAAACATTTCTTCCACTCACTGGCCCTGTCCTTTGGGCAGGTTGAGCACATCGTAGGCGTCGTCCACAGACATCGAGGGCGGCTTCTTCTCCACCTCCCTCTTCCAGGCTTCAAGAGTGTCCCTCAGCAGCTTCACCTGCGTGAGCAATCACAGCAGTCAATTACAACACTGTAATAATAATAATAATAATGGAGCAATTAGAGCCTCAAACCAAAACGGGTAAGGGAAGCTCACGGCATCTCGAATAGGCCAGTTGGGGAAGCGGATGGTGTCGCACAGATGCCTGAGGTAGTAAATGTTGCAGAAGAGCTCGTTGTCCAGCTGAGGGAAGCTGATGGCAGGAATGGGGCAGTACTGGTAGAGAGCCCGCGTGTTGCTCTGTAGCCTGGGGCTGAAATCAGCAATATGGGCAGCTATCTTCTCGATCATCATTCGCCTGAAACACAGTAAAAACCAGATATATCACAAATCCACATCAGCCGATGGAATAAGAGGCTTTTTCGTTGATTTTTTTTTCTCCTCCCCCCCCCCCCCCACCTCATCTCGCTGCTCCAGATGGCCTCTGGTGTGTCGAACTCCCCGAGGAATATCTCAGAGAAGCGCTCAGCCTCGTAGTTCTCCAGGTAACACACCATGGCCTCGGGCAAAACTGGTCCCAGAACGCTGCGCTGCACGATGTCCTGACCCTTAGACTGCAGAAACGACATAAAACACCGTTTTTCCCCTCTTTCATTTTCATCTTGTTTCTTCGATTAAAACAAAAAAAATGTAATTGAATGAAGGGAACGATAATCACCTCCTCTGATTTGAAAGCTTGTTTTAAATGAGTGTACTTCAGGAACCTAAAGAGAAAAGCAGGTCATGCCACACTTTAATATCTAGCGTTCTCAGTGCGTTTTAGCCAACTTTTACATTTTTTTAAAATATAAAGATGGACGGATGGAAAATCATGCATACCCTCATATTCCTCACACCTGTCTTTCTAAGTTCTCATTACAATGCTTCCAACTCTCTTAGCTTTAAAATATTGGACACTATCATCTCTTACAGACGTGAGCATCTCTTAAAGAGAGACTAACAGGCTGAACTTATTATTGGGATGCGAGGCGCGATTTTTTTGACACTTGGATGATAACGGCTAAGACATACTGCATTCAAAACATCTTGGTGAAGATTCTCAGTCCTCCAGGTCATGATCAACCCAAAAAAGGTTAAATAATAAAACTGGACTTATATTCGGAAGCTGAAGACGTTTCTCTTCCCATTCAGGAAGTTTTCTCAGTTCAAAACGTCTGGAGTAGAGATGTGTTCCAAGCTTTATAGACCTGCCGGCGAGGCCTCACTGGAGCTTAGATTCGCACACTCTTGAGGACCAAAATGTTCACATTTTGGTTTGAGAAGATGGATGGTTTGAGAGAGGGGTGAAGGAAGCCATTTACGTAAAAGCGAGAAAAAACACTTTTAAACACAGGTTTCAACTTTCAAAAACTTATAACACAGCTATAGGTTTGATTCCTGCCAAGTTTCTCCCCAATTCACACCTCCATGCATGTGACCACAACATTCCTCCAGTGAGCCAGGCTAACGATGAGCCTAACGACTCTTCACTGTTGGGGCGATCAGTTCCAGGTGAATCTACAGGTGAATCTAAACTAACAAGGGCTCCCCAGCAGGTCTATAAAGCTTGGAGCTCCACAATAATCCAGACATTTGAACTGAGAAAGCTTCCTGGATGGGAAGAGAAACGTCTTCCGCTTCAGAATGGAAATCCAATCCAATCCACTTTATTTATATAGCACAATTTTAACAAACACAAGGTTTCCCCAAGTGCTGTACAACAAAATAAAACATGCTAAATATATAACACTATAAAATATTAAGTAGACAATAGAAAGGTAAAAGCAGTAACATAACATAAAATAAAAGGCACAGTCCAGTTTTATTTTTTAACCTTTTTTTGAACAGTCCTTTACGATATTAATACCACCTCCTGAGTTAAAGCGACGATGATTATATATGAACACCAAAAACTCTTAGTTTATTCTGTAAGTAGCCACAGCAGCTAAAGAGAGCAAGCAACCCTAACAATAATCCATGTGATGTGTTTTTACCTCGCTACAGGAAGCACGTTGGAGCCAGTGTACATCATGATGAAGAAGAAGACGCCTGTTAAATACAGCCGCTGCAGATTGGGGTTGTCCTGCATCACCAGGTACATGAGATTGGCAACTTTTTCCACCAGAATGGGGTCAAAAGTCAGCAGCAGCTAGAAAAGACAAGAAAAACAATGAGAAACTAGCAAATCCAACTCTGCTCAGGTGTGATACACCTGTGAGAGGGAAACAGTCTCCTTACCTGGACAATATGTGGGAGACAGGCGTTGTCGCTAATCATCCTCTTGATTTTGGGTAAAGGCCGAATGATGGCGTTATCCTGGTCCCTGCACACAACATGAAATATGTCTGGATGCCATTTTTGTTTTTGGTTTCGTTTTACTCCAAACTCAGAGCGAACGACGCCGGCGGAGGAACAAACCCAGAAAAGAAGCAGTCCTCACCTGCTGGGGTAGTACGAGCACATGGTGATGAGCATGTTGAGGATCAACGTGGCCAGGTCCGACTCGTTCATCACCGGCTGCCCTGAGGCCAGGAGGCACCACTTCAGCTGGGGGATGGCCTGTAGGGGGCGCCAGCCGTCCATCCCTTGAGCCCAGCAGCGTGTCTTTGCCGTCAGCACTCCCGTGTTCCAAAACTCCTGCATCTGGGGATAAAAGGACGACGCACAGATGGACGGCATGTGAAAGAAGTGGAAAATTAGCAGTTTTAAATAGTAAAACTGAAATGTTTACTGCAGGTAAAATCAAATTAAATATCCTAGTTTCACAAATCTTGATTGATTTAACCTAATGAAAATAAGAAAAAAAAAAAAAAAACTCAAAGAAAAGTCACTAATGCTTACCTCCTCAAAACTAAAAGGTCCTCTTCTTTCTTTGTCAGCATTACCAAAGTACCACTCTTTCTCCCCCTCCCTCTTCATGTCTGGCGAGGCCTCCAGAACGTTGCTCTGTGGAAATATAGTAGAGTTGTGTTTAGCAGGTTTAAAAACCATTACAGCTTTTATTTGTATCGTTACTACGGTGAAAGGTAATTTTAATCAGATGCCTAAGAAAATGAATGAGTGTCTGGCATTTAGTCCAGTTGCCTGAATAAAGCTAAACCAAAGCAGCGCTTCTCCTCGCCCAACGGTGGCTGCACGCTGCCTGACAGCATTTATCGGCATTCAGCCTAAAAATATTGAGATTATTTTTGGTCCATATCGCCCAGCCCTATCTGATTTGATTATCAAAAGTCTTTATGGAAGAAGTGCCAAGCACTAATGTTAAAGCACTTCTTGATTCTGAGATCATACAAGTTGCTATATGTTAGAAAGTTCACATATTATTATAACCCGAGGAAAAAAAAAAAAAAAAAAAAAAAAAAAAAATCGATGAAAAAGTGGATTTTTAAGGCTTTTTAGCTCAAGGCTCATAAAAAAATGTTGGGTGACCGATGACGTAATTTGTAGGCAAGCGTTGATCTGTTGATATGGTAACAAGATACTTCCTGCTTGCAAACTCGCTTTCTCAAACACAAATAGACGGACCAAACATGGCTAAAAAGTGTGTGGCTTATGGTTGGTCAAATACCAACAAGGATAATGTCTTCTTACACACATTTCCCAACCTGAAAAGTCCCGGTGTTGTGTGAAATTCAGTTCCCCTATGAAAACCTGTTCCCTTCTGTGTCGGGAGCGTGCACTGCAGCCAGAGAGGCGGGGTTTCACTGCGCTTCTGATCGGTTTCTCGGTAAAACTCATATAATCGTGTCAAGGTTGTAACATTCAGTTTAATCGGCAGCTGTTGTTTACATTACAACGGGATTTACCAGGAAGTCTACACTCTCGTCTTTTCAGGAAGTCTTAATTTGTGTGCCCTGCTATTAGCCAGTTTCCATCCTCTTATTTCAGCAATGGAAAATCATAAATACACACTACGTGTTGGAATACTCTGTTTGGTGGCTTACTTTTATTTGTCAGGCTTAAGTGACAAAAGTTGGAAAAAGACTGATTCTCTTGGCGTTTAAAATAACACAAACTGAATTTCGCACAACACCGGAGAAGCTCACTGATGCTGCAGCTCCTCTTCCTCACTCCTCACACCGTGGCAGCAGAGGAAACTCCGCGCAGCGGCAGCCAGATGTTTTACCCACGCTGAAGTCTCTGGTGGTGTTACGTCAGGTGGAGCTGCTCCATTTGAGCACCCTGAGCCCAGAGAAGCTCTCTGCGGCAGCCTGCTGTGAAGCGACCTGTTCTCCACGCTACCTCTCAGCACAGCGCTGCTACCCCGCAGAACCCCGAGCCGTGGTGGGGATAGACCCACAGCCCTTTTGGTTCGGAACCCCCCCGGAGTATATGAGTGCTACGGCGCAACAGATAATGCGCGTCCGCTCTCAGAGCGCTCACATCCAGATTATTAAGTAAAATTCCAGGAACTCATAATGCTGAGACACTGTGGTTTGTGCTGAATGTACATCTTTTTCTTTTATGTGCTGTTTTGGCGGATTTCAGCCGTCATAAACGATGCCAGGCAATCGGGCTTTGACGAGTTGTTTCTGTGTTTACATCTGAACTGTCAGCCAGAACCACGATTATGAGCCCCGATTCCAATTATACACCAGCAACCCATCTCGTTTATTCTCCTAAAATGTTTTTCTCAGACTTACCCGAGTCGTAACAGACGCTTGCGCTGTCTTTCGTGTTAAAATCATCACTTTGTGAATCGCCATCTGAACTTGTCGTTGTGTACTCCATTGAACTCTATGTGTAGCCTGAGCTCCACCTACGAACTACGTCATCGTACCACGTGACCCAAGTTGTGGATTTTCAGCCTAGCGGTCGCCGAGGGACAATTTTAAGTCCTTAAAAAAACCTTTAACGGCACAATCACAATCTTAATGCCACATTTTTTGAAAATATGGTCACTAATGCGTGTATTTCCGAGTTGGTCGATCTCAGAATCAAGAAGTACTTTAAAGACTATGCTTCTGGAAAAGGAATAAGGCCATTAGCGGCTTAAAAAGAAAATAACAGAACTGAAAATTTCCCTCTACGCTGATGATATTAGTTTTTATTTTCAGCGCCCACATTTCTCAAAAATACATAAATAACTACCCGTTTGGGTGAAAAATGATCTCCACAAATAATGTTTGTTATTTCGGCTGATGCTGCAGTATAAAAACTCACAGCAGCAACTCATTTACCTGAAGTGGAACCATAGCTCTGCTGGTGTGCAGATGGGCCAAGGTAAGCAAGTCCACCAAGATACGAACTCCATTTGAATCCATCACGTCTTTCACATTTTTCTGCACAAAAGATAAAAAGATTTAGAAAAAATGTGGGTAAGATGAGACTTGTGCAAATTTGTTTTTCTGGCTTCCTTTTTCCAGGTTACCTTATTTAGAATAAGCTTGTTGAGGAAAAGGATCAATCTGTCCCTCTCCAGCTTGTCAGTACACTTTGAAAAATAATCACAGATTTCAAGATTCATTGACTTTACACACACACACAAATAAAATAAACACCACCACCTGCACTGCTGGCCTGCACATACCCGGTCTAGCATGCCAACAATGTATTTAGTGTCGGCGAAAGGACCGATCTCCTCGAAGCACTTGCCGTAGACAATCGCAAGCGCCTGCAGGCACAGGCACTTCATCATAACTTTGGGTGTGAGCAAAAAGCGATGGTAGAGTTCATTGAAAAACTCATATCTACAACCAAAAGAGAAGCACTGATGTGAATCATGCTTTAAAGGGATTGGTGTCGAACTATAACTGTGGAAAGCTGGGAAAATAGTGATCTTACGATCTCTTGATGGCACTCGATTCGTCATTTTCATCCTCTTCCAGCAGCAGGCGCAGGTAATAATCCCCTATTCTTATCTCATCAGAAAGGCACTCATATCTGACCTGCAAACAACAAAAATTGTCAAAGAATGAGACATTTTTACCACCACAGATTATGCGGTGGACAGATTTACAGTCAAATATCCAGTTATCTCTCAGATTCTTGTACAAAAAGTAAAAGAAACGCATGCAAGGTAGAAGTGAGGCCAGACCTCAAACTCCTGGTGATTCCAGGAGATGACCGTGGCGTTGCCGAGCTCACGGTCCACACCAAAAGCGCGCATCTCGCCCTCCAGAGCGTCCCGCAGCTCCTCCCTTGTTTTAAGGTTCCAGATGAGGTTGGAGCGTGCGTGGTCCAGCTGGAATCTTTAGAAAGCAGTTCAAAAAGCTGTCTTAACTGAGAGTAGATGGTCTTATTCCTGCACGATTGCTGGAAAGCTGCTAATGGATCAATTTGACCAGACAGTTAAGAGAAGTTTACAATCAGTCTTACTGATGCACACACGAGCAAACAAAGAGCTCCTCAGCGACACAATAAGGCTGCTGACAAAAAAAGCAGGACGTACTCCACTTATCGACTTTGGGTTACTTGTGATAAAAATATCTACCTGTAATAAAAAAGCTCCCAGTTTGCTTCAATCTTAATTCTCTGTCTTCTCTTTCTCAGGATGACAGGCTTTTGGTTTGGATTCTGAAAAACAAACAAAAAACGCTGTTTAGCATCAATCGCTGTGCATTAGCATCAGACCGCCAACATTTTTCAGAGTAAAACCGAAAATGTAATAATAGCTACAACAGGAGCAGACAATTAGAAAAAAAAAAGAAAGAAAGAAAATTAAACACTTTGGGGTCAATCTGCCACTTCTCCAATTCATACACCCATTTTTTACTCATACACAAATGATTTCTTATCTATTAAGTTAACGTGCTGTATGTAGCACAGACGTACAAAGGACTGCCCCTCCCCCACCTGTTACTGCACATTTCTGGTCAGCTAGCCGAAAAATCAATGCACTTTTTCTATACAAACAAGACAATACAATTTGTATAGAATATACAAATTGTATTGACTAGAAATGTATAGAAATTGTATATATCTATACAATTTCTACACAAAAGATGGTACAAAAATATGGGAAGCCAGGATGTGGAAACTAAACCCAGCGTCATATTTAATGGGGAAACTGTTTAAAAGGACGTTAGACAGCCATGTGTGCGCTGGCTACCTGAGCACATGGCCAAACTAACTAACCAGTTAATATTAGCTTATTAAGTAAGCCTGTGCCACTCTAAAGAAAACAACAACAAAAGGGGATTATATTCTGAGCTGTATTAATGCTTAATTAAAATCTATAACCCAAGGGGCGAAATGAGAAGCACTTGAATGAAACTGATGGTTTGGTTAGAAAGAATGAAAACAAAACAAATAGAAAAAGACACATTTGATAAAGGCAAATGCAAGTCATTAAGGGGGGGGGGAGAGACACACCCGGCTAATAGTTAACTAACGTGCATTTAGGATCTCAATACTGTTAATATACATTATTTGCTGACAATTGTTGTTTACAGCAACGTAAAAGTCTTATAAGGTAAGGAGGTCAATAAATTAAGAACCTACAACTAACAGTGGCAGAGCAGCAGACATCAGCCAGAAGCCACTTTTTAAATAAAAAGTCTTGTTGTATTTTCTCTCTTTAAAGCAGCTGGACAGAATAACTATTATCCGGGGTCTAAGTTTGCTTTGAGGCCAAAGCAGAAAGGAAACTTTATAATTCAGACATGCAATGCATACACCACTTAAATAAATGGTGTATAAATCAGTGCAGCCCTAATGCAAATAAACCTTAAACCAAAACACGTGGAAGCATTTTAATTAAAGGAAAAGTCCGGTCAACAAGAAAAAAATCAGTGGATCATTAGCTATACCTAAAACTAATACGTCCGTGGTGATTTAATGAATTTAGCGTTAATCAATAAGAAAATAAAAGCATAAATTGTCGTCTCAATCACTGTGTATGGGGGCGGCCATTATTGCCCATATTTGGGCAATAATGGCCGCCCGACATCACATCCTGTGACATAATGTTGCGGTAAGGCACTGCGCTCTACAAGCTAATTCAATAGGAACTATTGGACACAGCTGCGAACAACAACAATTATTTTGGATTTCCAGAGGACTTCACCATTGAAATTCGCGAGAGCTATTGTTGAAGCAACAATGCCCACGTGCATGGCAGTTGGATGTTGCAATAAATCGGGTAAAAGTGGAAAAAAACACTATTTTTTTCCCCTTTCCAGTTCATGATCCACTGGTTCTTTTGTTGGATTGCCTACTTGAAGAGGGAGGATTTACCATCGAACTTCTGACCAAAGAGAAAAAACGTCGTCTGTAGCCAACATTTCGAAGTAGAATGTGTTCAAGATGACATGAGAGCGAGGCTTTTCGGTATGTTTTTCTTCTTTATAATGTAGAATTTGCCAGGACATTTGTTTACCCGACCAGAGGGGCGGAGGGATACGACACACTTAGAAAGCATGCTCACTGTTGTGAAGCCCACTTATTTTATGCAACTTTGGTCTTATTTTTTCTAAAGTCGCTTGTAACTTTCATGAGTTGTGGGGTTGCAGTTTTTTGGGCTTGTTTCTGAAAGTGAAGTGGCTTGTTTTGGCTCTAAACTAATTGACGCTGAAATATCCCTCCGCCTCATAACGCGCTGCAGCTCCTCCTGACAGGAGCAGAGAGTAAACTCAGAAAGAACCGCTCTGCCCGTATTTTCTGCAGTTTACGGTTGTAATAACTGATAATTGCTTAAGGTAGATTAGGCGGTGCAAATCACCATTTTGAGCAGAGATTGGTTCTAAAGATGAGTTTTATACTCATCTTATAACACTGCAGAACCCAACCCATAAACCGTACTTTAATGCTTATTTGTTGTCTTTTTATGTCTCTAAAATGTAAAATTAGTATTACTTTAAATTTAAATGCTTAATATCATGTCTATCTTGGGTTAAAAAAAATATTTCGGCATGAAAACGGATATTTATTTACAAGGGGGACAGATGGGGCATTGGGACTTGCTCTATAGCCGATCCCGCAACCTGACGTCACAAACTGGGAGGTGGCAGTACTGTTCTTCACCAAGATGGCGGCCCCCATAAAAGGACCTTCAAATGAAAATGACTCTTAATTAAAAAAACTTATTTATTGAACAGTATGTTCTACTTTCAGCAGTTTGAATTCTGATTTTAACCGGACTTCTCCTTTAACTTTGGGTTCTGACTCATTGAAAAGTTTACTATTTGGATACTTAAGCGACCAGCTGGGCTTCTAAAAGATACAACCAGAGTTATTTAAAGAATAAAAACAGCTTTCCAAATGTTCCTGCTCATTAAACAGACCAAAGGGCATTCACAAACAGTATAATAAAGGAAAATAAACAGAAACAATGGCATAAGTATAATGAAACTGCTCTGCTGGGGAGATTCACTGGCAGCTGTACTCCTGTCTTAGACTGAATGTAGTCATTCTTTATTTTTTATTTATAACCCAACACCTCAGTGAGTTTCTGGACGTTGCAAACAACAGATTCAGTCCGTGTTCATCCCTGGAAGAGCCCAGCAACAGAAGTTTAATAATCTACTTTGCAGTATTCTGGCTTAATTTCTCTAGACGCTAACAGGTAATTGCTAGAATAGAAGGGAGAAAAAGGCCTGCAAAGATTTGTTAAGAAATCGAGAGAAAAGTCAAACGAAAAGGAATATGTGGAACCCATCGGTTAGTCCTACTTACCAAGCTGTTTCTGTCCTGCTGCAATGTTTGACAGCACAGAAACCAGACGTGACAGGGGGAGCGTGGGATAGAGACAAGAGAGGTTATTGTTTCTTAGATCAGACAGATCAATCACAACAAGGGTCATAGGTCGCTACTTTGTGAATATTAAAGAGACCGATGTGCCAAGCTGTCGCTAAATCTTTAATATTCGAATGGTGAGTAGATTTCTGTGTGTTTAATCACAACAGGGTAACGGCTTAAAAGGTTAAGAAGTGGATGCATGTGTTTGAGGAACACTGAAGAGAGCAAGCCAATCAAACGTTTTTGTGCCGACTGTTGATTTGGAGCCACTGAACAGTTAAGCAGGAGCAAAAGAAGTCAGATTGTTAGAGAAAACTTGAAAGAAGAATGGATTTAAGCTACAGAGACGCCAATGAACAGACAAAAATTAACCATGGTCTTAAGAACCAGTTTCATAACATCACCCGCCCACTAATTTCCTGCAAAAACACATTAAAGCCAACACTGATCACATTTAAACTTTACAGCAATGCCTCTAGCAGAAAGCTGATATTTTATTTAAAAAGTTAAAATCCACATCGAGACACCCTGTAATTCCTGCACCAGGCAACACCGGAGCAGACACTGCTTCCATGCAAAACAACAGCGCACACGAGTTTGGCTCAGCGTTCTGCAGCAGCAGCGACAGCAACACCTTAGCAGCCACAGTCAGCTACGGCAGCAGTGATTTGTCTAAACGGCAAAAGCTAAACGTGTGCGCCGATAATAGAAAATTAAGTTTTCACCTCCTTCTGGGCGATGCCCATTTTGTCTCGCCAGTGCATCAGCACCAGGTCAGCTTTCTCCTTGGCAAACTTCTCCACCTCTTTGGCTGCTTTACCTGCAATCCTCTGCCAATCGGGCACCTTGTTGCGATTTAGCTGATCCTACAGGGAGGAAGAGCAAAAGAATAAGAAGCAGCAAGTAATGGTCTTTTTTTTCCCACTGCTCTTGTGGATTCTGGACCAACGAATAAGGAATTAAGTCCCAGAGCCTGAATGCTGATTAATTAAAAACACAGTTTGAGAACTTTATTTCCTTTATTTGTATGTCAATATTTCAAAAAGTAGCAGTTCTAGAGCTCTAAGGGATTTTAAGCACAATTTGAGAAAAACCTTGATTTTATGTTGAGACCGAACAGGTTGTGAAACGACCCCTGATTGATTTTTGAATGAGCGCCTTAAGTGAAAAATCAGAATGCTGCTGGATTTACTGTTATCAACATGTGAATTGGCAAAGCAATTAACAAAGAATGTCAGTTTGATATAAAGGACGGTGACAACTGGATTTCTTAAGCATTAGTAGATGTTCGTACTTAAAAGAAAAAAAAAAACAGGAGGAAAAACTTTTGGAACATCTAAATGTGTCCATAATATGCATTTTTACCCATTTATCTAGACCTTGAAATGATAAAAGTAGTGTCCAGACTTCTCATAAACGCATTGTAACTCTGGGTATCTTGACCCCCTTCCAACCACCACATGCTAATGTGTAGCATTAGCATGAAGCGATTTACTAGGCCAAACCGCTGCCCTCAAAGTAGTTCTTTGTTCAGCTACATCACAGTCGTGCATTTAAATCCTCATAAGTAAAACAAGAATGAATAATGAAAAATTGGACTTTCAGCTGCTTCCATTCACTGCTGCTGTTTTACACAACCCCCTGCATGGCTTGCTAAATTAAGTATTCTGGTTTATAGAGATACAGATCGCTATTTATTATTATTGCAAGAAAATATTTAAAATGTAATATTTGTTGCAGATTATATTCCAAGTGTACTAAGTTAATAAATTTAAACAACAAAAGTATATTCAGCCTGTTGCAGTAGAGACTCTTATCTGATACAGAGGATAGTGCCTAATATCCTGAAGGTGCTTGAAACTAGGGCTGGGTATCATCTAGGATGAGCCGATTCGATACGATTTTCGATACATAGCTCAGCTTGATTTGATTTGACTCCAATATCGATATTTATTACTTTCAAATTAATGCTCAGTCATTCAATCAACAAAACCAGCCAAATATTATATTTATGTTCAATTTATTGAACACTGACATATTAACAGGAAAACAAAGTGCATTTGGTTCAATGCATTTAACGTATCACAGAAACCAAAAGTGTGCCCAAACGTCTTAATTTTTAGGGAAGTAGGCGCTTCTAAAATCCTGTCAGCCATACCGCAAATTCGTCTCACTTGCACTTCCTCGCTGTGAAGAGTAATGACGCACGGTAATAGCGCCCCCTAGGGGTTGGGAGGTATAGCGATATTGAAAGCCAGAATATCGATATTAAATCATTTTTTTTAAAAATCGATATTAATCTTTGTATCAATTTTTATGCACAGCCCTACTTGAAACATCATATTAATGGATGGGAAAAAAAAAATATATTCAACATTATACTTAATACTGCAATTGGATAATTTTCTAGTACCATATAGCCCGACCATTGATCATTTTTGGGAGGCATAGGAGTGCAATGTAGCAATGCCTGTTGGAAGCAGCAAAGAAACTAATGGGGCTTTTCCATTGCCCCCGTCTACCTTGCACCACTCTCTACTTGTCCCGCTCGACTACGCCACTTTTGGTTTTCAACAGACCCGGTAAGCTGGTGCCTTTAAGCCCACCCTTCGTTTTTTTGGACCATATAGTCTTTATAGTCAAAACTTCACAGCTTTCAGGGTAGTGAATCCCGCGTTATCCTCTCCGTAGTACTGCGTCGATAACTCACGGTTTATTTAAATTTTTTCCCCTCGCTCCACTGCCAAACCCATTCACTGACTAGCAATCTGTTCACATAAGAGCTCTACTCTACTCAATAACCACCGTACTACCTACTGATCAGGATCAAAAGAATCCAGCTGGGTAGGGGAAAGAAGCCAGTTGAAAAAAAATCTTTAACATACAGTGTGCTAGATACAGCATGCTTTTAAAGTCCTGAGTAGGGTGCTGTTCTGTTAGATCTCCACACCACGTGCCCTTTTTGATGATATTGTTACCGACCTCTTCCTCTTCACTGGTAATTAATTTAAATCTTGACCTTAGGAGCTCACAATTAAACTGCAGTCATTCACTTCTTTCCTCTTGGGTGGCCATAGTGTTACACATCCATGCTTGAGTTCGATCTTCCAAACTTTTGGCTGTGTTCTCAGCTGCCTTTTGCTGGTTTTAAATATTTTTTATTTAACATGTTTATTACCTTCAACCATGGAAATGAAGGCAACCGTCCTCAGCTACATGCCCCAGACCACAGAAAATGAAAAGTTGTGGAAATGATGCACAAAAAAAAAAAAAAACACACACACACCGAAGCGATTTTTAAGTTGTCCCGAATGTGCATTCGGTCCACGTCTTTCTCTGGAACTGGGTCGGGACTGTCCAGGTAAGCCAGGAGGCCAGTTGGCTGCAAGCACAAAAGCAAACGAATGACACTGAATTGTGAGGAGGCTAAACCAAATGACTGTAGCTGCCAGATAAAAGCACTGGTGGACGTTCTTAACATCCAGCTGGAGTGTAAGTGTTCAGCAGCGTACCAGGATCCTCTTGAGGAGGTTCATAGCCACAGGGTTCTCTGCTGTCCACAGTCCCACCAGGTGACGACTCAGTTGCCTGAAACAGTCAAATTAGACATGTAGCTGTGTCCTTTATGGCCTTTTCTAATCGATGCATGCTTTGATTTAATACAAAGCATATACTCTTTACGAGTAGTAATGAAAAATATCTCAATTAGTCCAAAATGATAATTTAACTCTAAAGAAGAATGTAAGTCTGAAAGAATATATGCATTTATTTAGGATGGACCTGTTGGTGAGCATCCGCTGGTCCGCGCTGACTGTGAACAGAGACGTGTGCAGATGTCTTGGCAGGGCCCCTTCACTCAAAGCCAGCTCTTGCATCTTGGTGGCAATTTCCTTGTCTCCTTCCTAAGTTTAAACATTTAGCAACACAGTTCTGGTAAAAACGATAAAGGTTTTAGAAAACAAGTGAAATTAAAGAAAGACTTACCTCAATTATAGCTTTCATCACGAGACCCGCTCCTTTAACGATTGCCATAGAAGGATGCTGGAGATTTGATTAGGTAGAGTCCAAAATCATGTAAACCACCAAAACAAAATCTATATTAATAAAGAACGTGCATTATTTTTAAGCCTCTGCTTTCTTACTTGGAATAGTTTGAATAAAGTTCGTCCATCGGAGGCAACCATCTCAAGCAGCATGTCAAACTGCTGCCCTTCAGTGGTTTCACTGTAGGGGGCGCAAAGGGCAAACGTTAAGAAGTCCAACAAGGAGCTGATGACCAAAGCTCCAGTTCCATGGTCCTGGGGAAACAAATGAGAGCAGAGAAAAAAAAAAAGATCAGGGAGAAAAACAAACACAAATGCTGAATTTTTTAAACCATTTCTGAGTTAAAAGATGCATAGCCATGTTATTTGACTTTTTAAAAAAAAAAATTATACGTCAGTAGCTCACTGGTTGCCTACAAAGTTTTTATGAAAGATAATCACATTCTGCTGCCATATTAGTTATTTTGGTGTTTTATGCTTTGTTTTTGCTCAGTTTGTTAGTAAATAAAGCCTTTAATGTTTATTTTTGAGAACAGAGGAAGTACAACACTGCGCATGCTCAGCAGGCGATAAAACAGATAAAACAAGGAAGTGGCTAACAGCAAAATGGTCCAAGATTCAGTGAAGTAAACAAAAAACAAAATATGATTCCAAGAGGCAAAAGACTGGAATGTCACTGGGAATACAGTATGAACCTTGATGTTCACTGAAGCGGACGTTAAACCTGCCGACGCTCAGATGTGACCACAGAGTTGACTGACGTGAGTAATTGTTCTGATAGGAGGCTCTTAAAGTTGCTGTAGATTTGTTTATTTAATTAACAACGATTGGTCTCTGATGACGCCGAGCTGCCCCTTTACTGCGAGGCATTGCAGAGGGTCAGGCTCCGTCCGGCATTTTTTGACAACTGATTCATAAATTAAGCAAACTGGCATTATGGTAGTTCTGCAGTACTGTCGCTAGATGGCGCCACATCTGTTTATATTTGTTAATCGCGCCCGAGAGCGAATTATTTTTGGGCTCAAAAAAGGATCAAGATGGAGGCTTGGTGTATATAACCTTATTTTATCATCATCAAACTGTTTTTTGGTCTTTTTTTACAAGCATAATACGTGGCTATATACCTTTAAGCTTCAAGCAAACCTCATGACAACCAAAAAGATATTTACCACATTGGTGATAAATTTTTCAAGAAGGTTTTCCAGGAACTTCTTGGAGGACAGGAGGGACGCCTTGTTCAGCTGCTCTTGTCTCAGGTCGTAGTCATCGTGCATGGGCTGCAAAGAAACAACGGAAAAATAGAGTTGATCACAGCAAATGTTACAGAACTTTTATTAGTCTTTCATTGCAGTAGCATAATCTCACGCTAACAAACATGAGGGAATATATTTCTTTAGTGAAGGAAAAGTCATATTTAATAAAACTTTACAACCACAAAAAAAAAAAAAACATGTCCCACGACTATTACTGGTACCACTGCTGGTATTTGTTTTTGTTTAAGTGATACTTACACACATAAGGGCACAAAGCATATCTATAGCAGCATGAGTCACACCATTGTGGTTCCTTTTTAAAGCTTTGACTGTTTTTACTCCCAACTTTTCCCTGAACCTGGAAAACACACAAAATGTGATGATTAAAATTAGCACAACAAAAAGGACAATGCTTGAATAAATTCAACCATGTTAATGATTAACAGACGGACCAATAAAAATGCAGGTCTGGGGTTGGATACACAAATAATTCATTGCTCCTTAAGTGACTTGTTGTTTCTTTACCTTAAGCAATAAAATCCACATTTTCTGACAGGTTTTAATCGTTTTTGTTATGCATTTGAGGGGAAACAGCAAGCTACAACAGCAATGAATCTCTCAGGAAAGCCAATTCTGGCTCGTTAGCCTCACGAGCTACAAGGTAAAATGGTCAATTACAG
This sequence comes from Fundulus diaphanus, assembly GCA_037039145.1. Taxonomy (NCBI): domain Eukaryota; kingdom Metazoa; phylum Chordata; class Actinopteri; order Cyprinodontiformes; family Fundulidae; genus Fundulus; species Fundulus diaphanus. The sequence continues at coordinate 15,141,026 of CM073137.1, read as the reverse complement.
TTCTTCTCATACATCTCAGTGACCCAAGAAGAACGCATACGCTAAAATAGATTTTAAATAAAGAGAAGCAGAGAAGAATGGGCAATACCGAATAATGGAAAGTGAGATGAAAGCACCAAAAAAACATTAATAAAACTCTGACGAAAGGAGGCCAAGACGCATTAAGGCAGACTGTTAGGCTGAAAAAGAGCTCATCTCTGACTTGCTCGCCTAAAAGCTTCAGATAAAAGCAACACAAAGATGAAAGAAATGACGGTGAAAATGACGGGAAAGATATAAAATACAGACAGACAGACAAAAGGGCAGACTGAGATGCATGGGTTGATATTTACGTTGCATCTGTGAGTCCAGAACCTTGACCAGACCTTGGAATAACAGAGCATGCCTGTTACCAGCAGCTCAGCACAGCCAGATTTTAGAAAAAGAAAGAAAACATGACATAAGTGACGCGGTCTTACTTAGGCAGCTGAGTGAAGGCCTGGAAGCCGGCCTTGGAGGCCACCAAGCGTCTGATGGCCTGGAAGTGGCTTTCCAGCTCCGAGTTCACGGCCGGCAGCTCAGCCTCCTGGGCTAAGAGGGACAGGATTGCGTTGTTGATGAGCTTCTCTTTGTTCTCAGAAAAAAGGCCCTGGTTCGAAACAAAAAACAGCAAAAAAAAAAAAAAAAGACAAGGGGTTCAGTCTGAATTCAAGCTGAAGAGATGGCTGGAGAAACCAAAACTGATCCCACTCACATCCTGGGTGACTGCATGGAGCACTCCACTGTAGGAAATGTTGGCGTTGAACCTGAACACCGCATCTGCAAAGTTTCCATCTGAGCAAAACGACAAGATAAAGAATAACATTAAAAAAATACCCAAGAGGCTTAGAAGACTTCAAACGTTTTTCCGAATTACATTTTCAAAACTTGTGGGACCATCTTAAATGGTAGTAACAACAATAACATGTTAAAGGAGACACATTGTGCATTTTACGTTCCCCCCTTTTCCTCCCCTGTTCTGTAGGCGTCTGAGAGAAACTCTTTTTGGCGCCGTCTCCTTAAGTCTAAAGGAGGCCCTTCACGCTCCGCCCCTCTCCAGGGGCAAAAGCGTTCTACTCCACCTCCTGCTTGGACTACCAAAGAGAAATGAAAACGTTGGATTTGCGAGACTGGTAAGCCGGAAGTCCGCGACCTTGGTTAACAGCTCCGCAGCAAATACTGTGACGTAATAGTAAACAAAAAATAATAATAATAGAAAACAGAGAAAACTGAACAGCTTGAACTATATGACCCAACATAAAGATATCTACGCAGCTTCTGGACCGACTACAGTCAACTTTTCTGCTCTCCTATGCAAAAAATTTGGATTTTGCATAAATTATGTCCCCTTTAAAGTTGAATGCTAATAGTAAAAACAGAGTTTAAAAAAAGATCCAACTTTATTATGATCTGTTGTACCCAGAGTTACACCGGCCAATGAAAGACATCCATAAATCTGACATTGTAGTAGTTGTAAAGCTCAGCATCTTTGTCGTTTAATTTAAGGCAAAAACAACAAAGACAAATTCAACTTTTGTGCAGTAATCCCCAAAAAAACCGACAGGTTACATATCACTTTAATCAGAGGCTTAAAATCAGTCCACTCGCACAAGAAAACTCACTAGGAGGCGCTGCCAGGAATCGGAGATGCAGACTCTCCACCTCCTCATCCACCGGCATGCTCAGCAAACCCCACCTCTGGCCTCTCTGCGTGGGGGCCATCTTGACGCATACGTCCCTGTTGCCCGATGCTCGGACCCCATCTAGGAGGCTGGCTAGGAGGGAGTCCCTGCAGACACAGCGGAGGGGAAAAACACACGAGTCTAGCACGATGCTGGGATGGTGGCTTGCGTTGTGGGGAAACACAATCACATCTATGCAAAGTGAAAAAACACTCAGGATTGTAACTCAAATACAAACACAGGAAACGGTTTCTGTTTGCAGACCTTTCAGTGGAGGAGTACTTCCTGATCTGGCCTCGGATGAATTCCACTGTAAACACCTGAGGGTTGTCTACGTCACAGATGAGAGCAAACACCTGAGGGAGCATGAGTCCAACAAGCAACACAGAGGTGGAGAGAGAGCTTTACTGGCATGTTATGGATTTATGTCCGAGCTGCTTGCTTGGATTCATGCAGTTTATCACAATGACGCAAATATAATTCAACACTTGGATCCGTCAGAGTAAAACTAAACATGACATGGCAGGAGAGTGCAGGATTTTTATGACTTTATGACCGCTCACCTCTCCGAAGGGTTTGATTGTGACTATGTTGTATGAAGCGGGGTCTCGCTCCACTAGACACGTTTCTGTGAGGCAAAGGATGCGCTTCACCGGCTCCTGGAAGGTAAAACAATGCACCAAGATCATAGTACTAATTAAAAAATAAGTTAACAGCAGACACTGAAAAAAAAAAAACAACTATTCAATTCCACGTTTAGACATTTGTCTGAAAATTTCAGGTATGACCATTTAGGACCTTTCCTACCGGGTGCCTTGTTGTGACCTTCTGCACCACGAACTCGGCCAGAGAGGTGATGCTCTCGTCTGAGCTGTACTTCCCCAACCGGTCCGTCACAAAGTCCTCGAAGGTCAGAGGCTCCTTCCTCAGGCGCAGCATGATGCCGATGTAGTTACCGGCATGCTCGATGGCGCTGCGGATGATTTCATCTCGGTGCTCGGAGGCAAACAGATGCTAAGAGGAACAAGTAAACGTTAGTAAACGCATAGCTAAACTCGTATGCGCTTCTTGCCGATACGTACTAGTCTGCTGAAGCCCCCGTAAACGATGCAAAAGCCTCCTTGGTAATCAGAAACCTCCACAAAGCCCTCGATGTTTCTGTAGTCGTAGGAGCACACCACTCGGTTGGTGTGAGGGTCGATCTGGTCGATGCCACCGGGGGTCACCTCTAAATTTACGGGCTTCCTGAGGTCGCTCCAGTGATGCTTGTAACAGTTGTAACGCTGTGAAATAATTAGATCTTTTCAGTTTCCCAGGCATTTTGGCACAGTAAATGTTGCTTCAGTTTATTCACCTCTGCTTATGCCCACCACAACATTTTAATAACACTGACATTAAAACTCTGGCTGGGCCATGGCAGAAACTTGAAGGCTTTTTTTTTTGGTCTTTCATGGAATATTATCACCCAATCTTATGTCCATCATCAAGTTTATAGCTTCAAAAACATCCCTAAGTGATATTCCTTCTTGTGGCGTGCTTTATCTGTATATTATCTCTAATTTACTGTCCCTTTAAGTGTCACAGCTTGTTTCGTTTTGTCCAGATGCAGATTTTCTAATTACAAGCCATGCTGCCTAATTCTATATATTCTATATATGTTCTATACAGAAGCAGCTTTCCCCAGCTTTCTCCAAACAAGCCACACATGTTTAGTCTTTTTTACGACTTCATTACAATGAATGTAGAGACTTTTCACGTTACTTTGCAAAGTTTTCATGAACGATTTAACCCAGGTGTCAGCAACCTTTTAAAACGCTTGGAGCCACTTTTGCCTTCAGTTTAGCTTTAAAATTATTGTCAAGAGCTACAAAAGTCACAAAATAGCAATTTTTACAATATCTACAATAAGAATGTAATTTTTTTAGGAAGGAAAAGCTACTTTATTGTTTCTAGGCTTTAAAATAAAGATCAGTTTTCCATAAAAAGAAATGAATAAATGTTCTTTAAATTTTATAGAATTTACTTTTCAAAAAGCACAGATTTTGCAACCTAAAGACAGAATAATGACTTTCTAGAAAATAATGCAAACACTACTGTTATAAAAAAAAAAAAGTTAAGACTAGCTTTTTTTTTATGTATTGCCTTTACAAAAGAAGTTAAATCCTTTTTGGCCAAAGGTATTAAGGGCCACAGTGGAGCCCTGATTCAGCCTATAGAGGAGCTTGCTGGCACATCCAGTTCATTAGAGACTGAGCTGAAGATTGGGATTTATAATATCCATCCTTTTAAAAGGGCTTCATAACCTTTTCAAGATGACAGACAAGACTGTGTGGATATCTGCCCTCATTAGTATAGTGTGAAAATGTATCCGAATGCTCCAGACCTTCATTTCCTCAGATACAAATTTCATAAATGCGCTCAGATGAACTTAGAAACAATAATTAAATACATTTAATAAGCAGTTTGTGTCAGCTCCTTAGGTTAAATGTCTATAATTATTATGTAGATAATCATGTAATCTTCACAATGTTAAGACTTTATAAAGACCAGATCATTGTAAAGATATTTTCAAAACTTAAATTGGAAAGTAGAATTTAGGTCAAAATGAAGAAAATAAACAGTTTCTTTATTAAAGATCAGTACTTACCCGACCAGTTATCTTCCCTTCTGAAAACTCAGTTCTGAATCTCTGCACACAAAAACAATACAAAGACACAAAATTAAAATGTTTGTCAGCAATAATCACTCCTAAGTAATAACGATAGAGCTGAGATTACAAACAGCAAGTAGTACCATGAGAGAATGCTTAGTATCGCTGGCGTTCTCAAACGCCATATCAAGCTAATCTACTGTTTGAAAACATATCTGCTGATTCAGATTTGCGTGAATAAACTAGACGGTGATTTGCTCATCTTTGGAAAACCCAACCAATCTCTGCATAGATAAGAATATTAAAGTGAACATTGTGCGTTCAGCCCATTTAACCACGGTGAATGTTGACATTTCTCCTGACCAGTGCTTCTGTGAGGAGCTCTGTCCGGTGCTCCGTTGAGAACTTGAGCGTTTCCGACTTCTTGCCGCTGCCTTTGCGGAAAGTGAGGCTGAACTCCGTCCCTTGGCCTTTTCCCACTGGCCCGATGCCACAGATGTCCCCATAAGGCCACTGGCGACAGAGAAAGCAAACGGCACATAAATCAGCACAGAAAAACGAGTTAAACCATTAATGCTTCCAAATGTGAGCTGCCAGTTTTAGTAAAGCTTTGACCTGCTGGTAGAGATTTAAGATTTTCTAGCCTTGCAGCTGCTTCTGGATACCGCATTCATTACAGATAAAGGTTTGACTCTCAAAAGGAAAGAAACAGTCATTTTTGCTTTGTTCAGCCTTCCTGTTATCTACAGAAAGTCTTGTCCTCTCTCGCAGCCAGATTAAACCGCCTTCTTACCATATTTTTCAGACCATAAGGTGCACCGTATTATAAAGTGCAATTAAAATTCCTCCCAAGTGCATAATATCACTCCGCTCCTTCACGTCCACAGCTCTCTATCCGTCTCTGTCGGGAGGTCAGAGTACCTGGACTACACTGCCCGGTTTCTAATATAAGGCCAAAATAAACGTAACTTTTATATTGAATTAACTTAACAGGTTTATTGTTGCTAGCGCGTACTCCGGGTGCGGGCTGCCTAAAGTCTCCCACATACTCAGGCGTACTGTACGCATACTGCGAGCTTGGCCGACTCGACCCTGACTCTTTGCGGACGTTTTCCCCTTCATAGTCGAGCGTACTGTTGCCTACATTTCTTGTGTCAGATTCCTACAATTCCCACACTTTCTGCCATTGGGATGAAGCGGGAGAACGGATGGTAAAATATATGATTAGCTAGCTGAGCTTCTAAGCGTTCCCACCATGGGGTCCAAACCAGGGCCTTTGCTGCCGAGTTATAACTCAGAGGTCTCGCTTATCGGCTCAGAGTGACGGGATTTTCAGCAATAAAACTACGACGGCCTTTTTTTTTTTTTTTTCTACAGTGAATTCCTTACCTGGTCATTTTGTCTTGGTAAATGCAGCAGAAAGGTTTCCGATTTAAAAAAAAAAAAAAAAACTAACCAGAGACTAACAGCAAATAACGTGCAGCTTTCTTCACTCGGTAACTACAGCCACACCGAAGAGCGTTTGTTAGCACAACCTGGTATCCTCAGTAAGGTTTGTTCACTGATGTGAAAATTATCAGATTTTTAATCAGTTTCAGACCAGCTGCTCTCTGGTCAAGGCTCCCATTCAGATTGCTACACATTTTCTCGCTGCATCATCATTGCAAGTATATGGTTAGTACATAATTACCTTTTTATATGACTCAATAAAAGATGGTCTTTAGAGAAACAGAACATTTATGAACAGATAATCAGTAATTGTTTAAATTGCCCTAATATCTCTCAAAATTTACAGCAGAATAATTATTTCTAGGCCTGTTCATAATTTAATTTCATTTGTCACAGCACTCTATAGAGTAACTTCATGAAAAGAAAAAAAAATGATGCTGTTTTCTGGTTGAGTGAGAGGTTTAATGAGGAGTTGCTTAATGGTTATTGATCATGAAATAAAGTTCATATCCTGATCTGATCAGCACTGAAACATATCTTGGCCTGCAAGCTGCAGCGTATTAAAACTGCCTTAAAGCCCACCGCAGCTTACAGCACCAAGTAATGCACTTTAAATGGATTTTTAATAGTTAACAACATGGAGCCGAAGACGGCAGAATGAGGCTCGTGTAACATCAGAGGGTTTCTGTAAGACCTGGTTTGTATGTTACTGACCTGATTTGTTACTTCTAGCGTGGTCGGGTTGTAAGTGGTGATGCCATGCGTCCCCACAGAAAAGACTCGCTTGTATCTGCAACACAGAGATGAGAGCAGTCAGAAACATGGCCGGGTTTCATCTTTCAATTAACACAATTGGTTAAAATGACCACTATAATGAGGTGACACATCTACAGGTCCTGTGAAAACTTTACACGTGCTCATGGTGGTGATCAATGTCATATTCTTTGTTCTTTAATGATTTATGAAGGTTTTTCTTTTTTAAACTAACAACTTGAATGATTTTCAAAACAACATTTGAGTTCATTTTGGACTTTCTCTAATCAACACAGGGTCAAAATAATTTCTACAAGCAAAAATACAAAAAGGTACACCCTTCAAAAACGCATGCATACGTAAATTATCGAGCTTTTTTTTAATTAATCATGTCATTAATAATAGTAATAATAATAATATCGTTTTTATTGTCACTGAAACATATATTTATCATGCGATTGATTTATTGCTTATCGCGACAGGCCTAGAGCTCTTTCATAGGTTTTTAATAACACCGAGTTCAGAGGTTTATCCATTTAAAAACCAGCTTTAAACTATGTTTGGGATTATTGTCCTACTGCAAAACCTGATTGTATCCAAAGTTCCCACCATTTGACCCCGACCGTCACACTCTGATGTAAGGACATTGGTTGGGATGTTTAAGAACAACCAAAGATGTAACAAACATGAAAACCACTTGAAATAAGGCTCCGCTGGACGCTCTGAAGTTAGCTTTACATCCCCATCCATTGAGAACGAGCCGATCAAGAGAGCAGCCCCCCTGCTTCACAACAGAGACCTTCAAACAGGACTGAAATTTGCAGCTGGACAGCTGTGGACAAGTCAAATGCCTCCGGAGGAATTTTCTACAGTTAGCCAAGACAAAGACTGAACTACTGGTCCAAAAATTGACAAAAAGTATGTTTAAAGGAGCCAAGATGGACGTTTTCAAACCCAAGGACACCGTACCAACTGTCAAGCACGATGGCGGCAAAATCAGGCTGTAGCCATAGGCGCAACTAAAACGTTAGACTTAAAGTAATGACATTTATACTCATGAGTAAAGGTATAGCTCCTGTAAAGAAAGCCATTTCACTACATTCTGTAGGAAGGACGAACGGCATCACCAGACCTCAGTTATCATATCCATCATTGATTTGCTCATTTGCAGGCATTTTGTGAGACCCAATGTGAAATATGATACAAAGAGGATGACTAGCATCCCACCATCTGCCTCCATAGACGCGTCACCAGCCGTAGACTGCAGTAAAGGCAGCGGAAGCTTCAATCACTGCAGGCGTTGGGTACTTTCGCCATCATCTTTCCAACGACTGCTGAGACAATTGTGAAATGACTCACCGACACAAAAGCAACAAACACCAATTTATTAACAGTAGGACGGAAGTGTGAAATGTGTGTTACACAGCGAACGCCTGTGGGGTTGTGTGAAAGGCACCAGCCACACAGACGTGTGCGTCGTCCAGGTTTGGCAATAGCTTCGCTTGGCTCGCCCGGCTAATTCATCCCATTCTGCTGACTGATTAGAAAATTAATAACTGACATCTTTCATAGTGTGAAACGGGAGATTTTCAAGTTTACATCCAAGAAAAATTAATAAATGTCAGGCAGTTCTGCAAAAAAAAAATGTCTTCATATTTTTACCCTGAACAAAACATGCTGACTTGGCAACTTTCCTTTCTACACATCCTCATTAAGCCAAGACAACAGGAGGTCTGGTGTAGAGACCGTTAAACGACTAAGGAGAGGCGTAGGAGGGGGGGGGGGTGTAAATAGAGAGGCTACTTCTACATATAGCATTTGCAGTTGAGGCTGAAGAGCCTGACAAATACAAAGAGACAGAACAGCCAATGACCTGAGGCAAGGCTAAGGAGGAAATATTGGGCCTGGTCTCCGACATCCCTGTAAAACTTCACGGTATTTTAACCCTTGAACTGATGATAAAATCAGAGCTTAAGTGATTTATCTGTTTGGCCAATTAAAGTGCACTGACAGGAGGATCAGGATCGGTGGAATTTGTGACCAACGACTGTGTAGCCTCTTAGCCGAGGGGGGGTTTCTCCAACTTCAGTCCGAGAGAGCTACCGTCCCTACAACTTTCTGCATCAGATGATCTTAATACCAGACCACTAGATCTGGAGGACAGCTGGAAACCCTTGATATAGGCATAGGGTGGTTACTTGTCTCAAGGTACAACAGGACCTTAAAAATGTTGCCGTTTTAAAACTGCTAAAATTTCCCCTCTTATCGTTTCTACGGATTAAAGTCCATAGTGACCGAAACGCAAAGCAAAAAGATTATATACTATATCGGCATTTGTTTAAAATGTCCGGTTATTCTGAGGAGCATTGCGTGACGCGGCTCGAAGGAGGGGCGCAGCCCATTAACCGGGTACCGTAGTGTGCGTCAAGCTAATAACAGCTAGCGTTAGCCTATTTTGAGCGGGAGTTTTTCTCCCAGACGGGAACTTTACTGACCGTTTTATGTTGCTCTCAAACATCGAAGCATTTAATGTAAGCGACGGTTAGGCAGGCGGTGGTGGGGTGGGGGGATGCGGGCTTATAATACAGTGGGGGGAAACCCTGTAATCGTACCATGAGCATATTGTAAGCCAACCAGAGATCACGGTCTCACATGGTTTGGTTTAGAGATCGGCCGATAAAAGGTTTTCAAGACCAATGGCGATACAGAGTAGTTTGATATCAGGCAAACCGATACACGGTACGTGCACTCGATTTTTTTTTGGGCCCACTCTTTAAGCCAATATTCCTTTTTGTTTTCCATTTACATGATAAAAATGACAATACTAAATGTGTGTGTGTGTGGCAACTTGCCAGGTGGAGCTCAGACGTGGGTTCTGAGACGGTGAGGAAGGAGCTTTATGATGATTAAGTGGCTGGACTACCGACATTAAAAAAACATTGAAACGCTAATTTCAGAGGCTAAAACAGACACCGCTGTTCCCTCCCGTTCACAGTGAGACATAGACAGGCAGGGCAGATACAGCTAGATTAGACAGTTAAAACTACATTGAAAGTTGAAAACTTGTTCCTGTTGTTGTTGGCACTCTTACAATGTTACCAGCTGCTGATTGCCAGGGAGGGAGTGGCAATGTATGCGCTTCACGTGATCTAATAGCACGGCTGCTGAATGCGGTGATGGATCGGGGAACGCATGCATGCATCGGCTGATATCAACACAAGGTAAAAAACTTGAATATCGGTCGAGCTCTAGTTTGGTTGAGGTGTTGTAACTGCATGCATATTTCCGGTTCAGGTGTTTAAACAGCACAGCATCAGACCCGTAGGCCACAGGAAGCAGGTGGCTTCACAAAACAGCTTATGGTGAGAAAACCGAGCCCCCAGCTAATTAACAATCAATCGGCTTTTTAAAGATGCACCTGCCCTCGTTGGGTCGCTTCTGGCTTCGATATTTTGGGGCATTAGGTCCAAGACCGTGTCTTGACCTTGGGTCAGTCCGGTCCAAACTGAGTGTCGGCACAAAGCTCATCAATTATTCATTCACTGCGGGCTAACGTTCTATTTTAGTACGATGTGAAAATCCAAACATCCTCAACTAATTTCCTGGAGAAGCTGACTTTATGGCCATACTAGACCCTTTGGCTTAAACGTAAAGTACCTCGATACAGGTTTCTCATAAAGCACCAATAAAAGCTTCATACAGCTTCAGACATCTCAGCACAGCTGGGGCTTATTCATTTAATTCACAGCTATTCTGCAACCAATCAGGCTAAAGTGACACCGGTGTTTGATTTAACAAATCAAGCTGCGGTGACTCAGATTTGCATCCTCTGTAAAAGTGAAAATAAACCTGCAGAAACCTGAGCAATCTTAAGCCCTATCGCAAGCATTATTGCACCACATCTGCATGAAAAAGATATCCTCGTTCAGCACCATGTTGTAATTTGATAACAGAAGGGAAGCATGGAAAGTGGGAATTTCAAGGAGCCAAGTCCTCTTTATTAGCCATATTACTACCTCTGCTCTGACTAAGAGGTGTAGGAACCCCTTTTTTCACTCCTTTTCTTACCAACAAGATACCAAAGCACAAAAAGCTCTCGTGTTACTTACTGTAAACTAGTTTTCCTAATTCAGGTACTGTCATAGACCAAGCTTTGTTTGCAGATAAAGTAGTGCATTACCCTTGACATGGTCCTACCACACTGAATGTCTTTAAACCTTTTTCTTTCCGTCTAAAGTTTCATAATGAATCACATTAAGCAACTTCCTGTAGTGGGCGCCTCGTGCCCGCATCTATAAACAAATTATATCAGATTTTACACAAATAACAGACTGAACAGGACTTTTGTTGGAAAACAAAACCTACAACACCATGTCATACCCTACAGTGCAACACTAGTGGCAAAGAGGGAACCAAAGGATAATTGAAAAAGAGCTCAGTACAAATTCCATACAAATAAGATAATGAAGTCAATTAAAAGACAAAAAAACAATATTTTACCCACAGGACAATCCATGCCTGCAGCAACAATCAGTCAACATACCAACATGATAAAGCTTTTTTTTTCAGTAACACTAAAGTATGACGGCATTCAGGATGAAAGCAGACAGATTTACATCTATGTGTACAGAAAGAAGTGATCTGATATTAAAAAAAAAAGATAAAACAGGGGTCCTGAACACATTTAAACACAGCTAAAAATGTATATTTCCATTAGTCCTTACTAGATAATCTTGAAGATATAAATATTATTTCTGACTGAATGTAATAAAATGGCGGACGTTTTGACCATTATGAGCCTTTAAATGGGGATGAAAGGAAGGAAAACAGACAGATGGATGTGTGGTTGTCAGACGGACGGATGGACGTCTGACAGATGGACGACGAATGGATGACAGATGGACGACAGATGGACAACAGATGGACGGATGGATGGATGGATGAATGACGGATGGATGGATGGATGAATGACGGATGGACGGATGAATGACGGACGGACGGACGAATGACGGACGGACGGACGAATGACGGACGGACGGACGAATGACGGACGGACGGACGAATGACGGACGGACGGATGAATGACGGACGGACGGATGAATGACGGACGGACGAATGACGGACGGACGGACGAATGACGGACGGACGGACGAATGACGGACGGACGGATGAATGACGGACGGACGGATGAATGACGGACGGACGGACGGATGAATGACGGACGGACGGACGGATGAATGACAGACGGATGATTGACGGACGGATGGGGGAATGAATGAATGACGGATGGATGGATGGATGAATGAATGAATGAAGGATGGATGGATGACGGATGGATAGATGGAGGATGAATGACGGATAGATGGAGGATGAATGACGGATGGATTGATGGAGGATGAATGACGGATGGATTGATGGAGGATGAATGACGGATGGATTGATGGAGGTGGAATGACGGATGGATTGATGGAGGTGGAATGACGGATGGATTGATGGAGGTGGAATGACGGATGGATTGATGGAGGATGAATGACGGATGGATTGATGGAGGATGAATGACGGATGGATTGATGGAGGATGAATGACGGATGGATAGATGGAGGATCAATGACGGATGGATAGATGGAGGATCAATGACGGATGGATAGATGGAGGATGAATGACGGATGGATAGATGGAGGATGAATGACGGATGGATAGATGGAGGATGAATGACGGATGGATGAATGACGGACGGATGGATGAATGACGGACGGATGGATGAATGACGGACGGATGGGGGAATGAATGAATGACGGATGGATGGATGAATGAATGAATGATGGATGGATGACGGATGGATAGATGGAGGATGAATGACGGATAGATGGAGGATGAATGACGGATGGATTGATGGAGGATGAATGACGGATGGATTGATGGAGGATGAATGACGGATGGATTGATGGAGGATGAATGACGGATGGATTGATGGAGGATGAATGACGGATGGATAGATGGAGGATGAATGACGGATGGATGAATGAATGACGGATGGATGGATGGATGGATGAATGACGGATGGATGGCTGGATGGATGAATGACGGATGGATGGATGACGGACGGATGGATGAATGACGGATGGATGAATGACGGATGGACGGATGACGGATGGATGAATGACGGATGGACGGATGACGGATGGATAGATGACGGATGGATGGATGGATAGATGACGGATGGATGGATGGATAGATGACGGATGGATGGATGGATAGATGACGGATGGATGGATGACGGATGGATGGATGACGGATGGATGGATGACAGATGGATGGATGAAAGATGGATGGATGACGGATGGATGGATGACAGATGGATGGATGGATGACAAACAGATGGATCTTTAATAAACTCTTAAATGTAAGCAAAAATCCAGGGAGAATCCATTTTTACAGAGGAGAGGACCAGCTCTCTGCCCTGAGGTCGCGGTCGTAATGACCCAGTAACTTTAGAGACAGTCACAAGACTTGAGGAAAGTTTGATCACGAGCGTAAAGAAGTCAGAAGTCGGTCTTTCAGTCGTGCAGCACCGTTTACCAATTTAATTACAGCTCCAAAAACAACTCATGAAACACAACGGACTCCAGGCCTGCAAAACATGTCATGAAATTAACGAAAACCCTCAAAGCTACTTTTCACTCTGGACTCTTAACTAGTCAGCCTCACTGTACCGTTGTATAAACTGTTCTTAAAACAAAAACCTCGGTTTTAATCCTTCACCCCGAAACCTGATGGAAAAATAACACGTCGTCATGGCGTCAGATGAAAACAAAACAACCTAACCATGTCTTCTTCTGTTGACCTACAGTTCCAGACGGATCCATGTTGTGTTGGACCTATTCAGACAGTCTGCTCCACCCAAGCATTCATGCTTTCAGCCCAGTGAACGTAGCTACATATCGTTGCTGAATCAAACACGCACCACCTCAGGTTTCATTTTCATTTCTTCCTGCTCTCCGCCGTGTTCGGACTTGCCCGCTTTTGCACGCCGTTTGCGGGGGTTGCACTCAACTTTGTGTCTCTTCGGAGAGAGCCCTGGTATCAGATTCCTACCAGCCAGAATAGTTCACCAAAGCTGGGTTAGTTTTAGAGGTGAGGGGTCAGGACATACAGCCCGATTAAGATAAACAAGGGTCTCAAAGTGTGTTTCTCCCCGATACGTCAACACTGGCGTCAGCCGGACACGTCAGCAGGCATTAGCAGGGTGAGCGAGAGATGACAGCAAACGTCCTGCAGCCCTGCTTAAATCACTCAATGAGAGGCCTTAATGGGACAAAAACATTTACAAAGCAGGGACTGGTAATGTGACCTGGGCGGCTCATGGCTAGAACTGGACCGTGCGCATTCTTTCAGCACAGCCAGTCGATCCTCACAAAACAGCGTTTAACACATTTATTAATTACCTACAACTCATACGCCATAGTCTATACCGTCTAGTGGCTTTATCTGTGTTTGACGGATGCATAAACCAAATGTTAACGTCAACACAAACGGTGTCCAGGCCTCCAGAACAGAAAAAAAGACCGACCAGCTCCTCAGCATTAAGGTCAGGACAAGAGTTGGAGTCAGTAAAGACAGATTTGGTGAACGTGGAGGGAGACAAGCCAGCTGCCAGTGAGTTCATCCTGATCTCTCACTGTTCAACCCAGCATTACAGCAGCACAAAACACAGAATAATAGCTGTATATATCCCATAGTAGGGCTGGGCGATAAATCGGTTTAATCGATTAATTCATCCATCCATCCATCATCTTCTGCTCATCTGGGATCAGGTAGCAGCTTCAGTAGGGAGGCCCAGACGTCCCTCTCCCCAGCCACTTGGGCCAGTTCTCCAGGGATCCCTGTGTTCCCAGGCCAGAAGAGAGACATAGTCCCTCCAGCGTGTCCTGGGTCTTCCCCTGGGCCTCCTCCTGGTGGGACGTGCCCAGAACACCTCACCAGGGAGGCGTCCAGGAGGCATCCTGACCAGATGCCCGAGCCACCTCAACTGGCTCCTCTGGACGTGGAGGAGCAGTGGCTCTACTCTGAGTCCTCCCCGGATGACTGAGCTCCTCACCCTATCTCTAAGGGAGAGCCCAGACACACTACGGAGAAAACTCATTTCGGCCGCTTGTATCCGGGATCTCGTTCTTTTGACGAGATCCCTATGGTCATGAGACCCAAAGCTCATGACCATAGATGAGGGTAGGAACGTAGATCGACCGGTAAATCGAGAGCTTTGCCTTTTGGCTCAGCTCTCTCTTCACCACAACGGATCGGTGCAGCGCCCGCTTCACAGCAGACGCCGCACCAATCCGCCTGTTGATCTCCCGCTCCATCTTCCCCTCATTCATGAACAAGACCCTGAGGTACTTAAATTCCTCCACTTGGGGAGGGACATCCTCCCCGATCTGGAGAAGGCATCAATTAATTTGAATTTACAAGTTTTTTACAATTTTTAGCAATAATGAGGATTTTATTTAGTCAATGCACTCATAGGGCATCCATGAAGACAATAGCAGCAAAGCTGAATATGTTTAAGAAAATATATTGTCAAAATATTGTAAAGTGGAAACGTTTTTACTATAATACTTTTTTTCTACTAATTTTTTTTTTTAAGTTAGTCAGAAGTTACACAAGTGAAGCCTGTTTGTAGCTCATTGTGTAAAACCACTAGCAGGAAACATTTTGTTACATTTTCATTGTTTACAATGGCAGGGCGGCCATCTTGTTTTAAAAGCATGTTTCACAGCTTCTATTTAGTTGCACTTTGAATTCAGGTCAACTCCCAGACAAAATGCTTTTTTTAAGATAATGTATTTTATTCCTTTTTGTTAAACGAAAAGGAGGGGAAAAAAACGATTACCGGTAATCAGATTTGGTATAAAAATGTGAGATTTTATTTTTAAACCATACCGCCCAGCCCTATCCCATAGCCTTGGATACTAGTAATATGGACGTCCAGAACCAGATCCAGTTGTGTCCTTTAACACAAGTGGAGTCCTCTTTCACTTGCTAGAAAATGAACAGCTAGGGGGAAGAAGCTCGGTGAAGCAAGTGGACCCACCACGTCTTCGTCATGAATAAAGAAATTCAGCTCCGATGAGCTAAAGAGGCCATTTAAAATAAAAGTCTTACTGTCCGGTGATCTGGCATTCAGCAGAAGGGTGGCCATTCCAGGAGGAACAGGAGCTCCCAATGGGCGAAGGCTTTCTAAATTCACACCTCCAACATATCGCACCCAAAGCCAGACAGCTGCACTGCAAAAAGGGAACTTAACGTACATAAAATTTTCTTGAAATGAGTGTATTTGTCCTTGATTTGTGCAGGTAAATAAGATTATCTGCCAATGGAATGAGTATTTAACCTCTAAAATAAGATTAGAGATACTGCACTTGAAATAGGATGATGGAGATGAGTTGTTCCTATTTTAAGCGCAAAAATCTTATCCCATTGGCAGATAATCTTATTTACCTGCTCAAATCAAGAACAAATACACTCATTTCAAGAAGATTGTACTTAGATTTAGTTCCCTTTTTGTAGTGTGGATGCTGCACTGGTGAGCCAACCTGCGGGATCCAGACCAAACGACCCGTGTTCGGAGGCCTCAGCCCTCTAACGCGACTGTCTCGGGTTTGAGTCCCGACATGTCCTCTCCCTCTCTCTCTCACAAGCCCATTTCCTGTCAGCCTACTGTCAAATAAAGGCCAGTGGTGTTTTTCCTTATTGTTCTTTCACATAACCCTTCTGCAAGGCACTACATGCTGTTCCATCACCCTGTGTGGCCTGTAACAGCAGGAGATTGCTGTTATCCCCTGATTATAAAGCCACTTATGTTTCACGACACTGATGTAAACAATGGTTTCCCAACAAGAATTTCAACACGTTTTGACCGGCAATAAAGTAAAAAAGGGCTAAAACTGTAACGTCAGGAAAGGGGATGTATAAAATCTACGCTCTAGAAAACAACTGGATGTCAGTATACAGGTAAAAGCCAGTAAATTAGAATATTTTGAAAAAGTTGATTTATTTCAGTAATTGCATTCAAAAGGTGTAACTTGTACATTATATTTATTCATTGCACACAGACTGATGCATTCAAATGTTTATTTCATTTAATTTTGATGATTTGAAGTGGCAACAAATGAAAATCCAAAATTCTGTGTGTCACAAAATTAGAATATTGTGTAAGGGTTAAATTTTGAAGACACCTGGTGCCACAAACTAATCAGCTGATTAACTCAAAACACCTGCAAAGGGCTTTAAATGGTCTCTCAGTCCAGTTCTGAAGCCTACACAAACATGGGGAAGACTTCAGATTTGACAGCTGTCCAAAAGGCGACCATCGACACATTGCACAAGGAGGGAAAGACACAAAAGGTTATTGCTGAAGAGGCTGGCTGTTCTCAGAGCTCTGTGTCCAAACACATTAATAGAGAGGCAAAGGGAAGGAAAAACTGTGGTCAGAAAAAGTGTACAAGCGATAGGGATCATCGCGCCCTAGTCAAGATTGTGAAAAAAAACCCATTCAAAAATGTGGGGGAGATTCACAAGGAGTGGACAGCTGCTGGAGTCAGTGCTTCAAGATCCACCACCAAGAGACGCTTGAAAGACATGGGTTTCAACTGCCGCATACCTCGTGTCAAGCCACTGTTGACCAAGAAACAGCGCGAAAAGCGTCTCACCTGGGCTAAGGAAAAAAAGAGCTGGACTGCTGCTGAGTGGTCCAAAGTCATGTTTTCTGACGAAAGCAAATTTTGCATTTCCTTTGGAAATCGAGGTCCCAGAGTCTGGAGGAAGACAGGAGAGGCACAGGATCCACGTTGCCTGAAGTCTAGTGTAAAGTTTCCACCATCAGTGATGGTTTGGGGTGCCATGTCATCTGCTGGTGTCGGTCCACTCTGTTTCCTGAGATCCAGGGTCAACGCAGCCGTCTACCAGCAAGTTTTAGAGCACTTCATGCTTCCTGCTGCTGACCTGCTCTATGGAGATGGAGATTTCAGGTTCCAACAGGACTTGGCGCCTGCACACAGCGCAAAATCTACCCGTGCCTGATTTACGGACCATGGTATTTCTGTTCTAAATTGGCCAGCCAACTCCCCTGACCTTAGCCCCATAGAAAATCTGTGGGGTATTGTGAAAAGGAAGATGCAGAATGTCAGACCCAACAACGCAGAAGAGTTGAAGGCCACTATCAGAGCAACCTGGGCTCTCATAACACCTGAGCAGTGCCAGAAACTCATCGACTCCATGCCACGCCGCATTAATGCAGTAATTGAGGCAAAAGGAGCTCCAACCAAGTATTGAGTATTGTACATGCTCATATTTTTCATTTTCATACTTTTCAGTTGGCCAACATTTCTAAAAAATCCCTTTTTTGTATTAGCCTTAAGTAATATTCTAATTTTGTGACACACGGAATTTTGGATTTTCATTTGTTGCCACTTCAAATCATCAAAATTAAATGAAATAAACATTTGAATGCATCAGTCTGTGTGCAATGAATAAATATAATGTACAAGTTACACCTTTTGAATGCAATTACTGAAATAAATCAAGTTTTTCGAAATATTCTAATTTACTGGCTTTTACCTGTATTCACCCCTCTGTGCTGTAGCAGGCTATGATACGAGGGACCCGGGTTTGAATCATGAAGGGCGTCTGGCGTTAAAAACTCCGGCCAAGTCTGTGTGAATGTTGTGACGACTCACTATGGCGACCCCTGAATCAGGGAGCAGCTGAAGGAACTCACAACCGAATGTCGATACGTTGGTGTCTTGCAAAAGCCTAGCTTTGTCCTCCGTGCCCCGCTATCCGTTTCTTGGTGATAGGCAACCCCCCCAAAAGTGAAGCAAAACATCAATCACATGCCTGCAGACTGAGAGCCGCTTATCCTCCACAAAGATAATGAATATACACAACAGAAGCACCGAGTCAGGGTTTCAGGAGTTTCTCACGTCCGCCTAACCACATAAGTCAGAGCGGAGATTTAGGTCTGGTTTCAATATTCACTGGTCTTGTTTAAAAAAAAAAAAGGAAAATGAGGGTCTTACTTTCCTCTCCAGGAGTGTTTGGTGGTGTAGAAACAGGCCAGGTCTTTGTTGTCTTTCAGGATATTCATCTTTTCCCAAGACCTAAAACACAGAGTAAAGAAAACAACAGTTTTTAATAAGAGCCTGGTCTGTTAGCTGGTATTGCTTGTTACACACACACACACACAATCAGTCTAGTGCAGCCTTTACAAGTCATTACTACTTCAAGTTTATCTACCAGGTGCATTCCAACACGCTGTGCCACACACTTTGCAGGCTCCCTCTACATTTTTCAGTTCAGAGGGAGAGACTCGCATCAAAGAGGGAACACTGTAAACGCTTTTTATCTAACGGAGAGGGAACCAGCCCTCCGTGGCCGTCTGGTTCCACAGCTGCAGGCAGTGGCATCGATCCGTACGGCAACACGTTGCTTGCAACTGATCCTAGCTGGGAAACAATAAACTGAAAAACTGGAACGCTGAGCCAGATGAATACGAGTCAATCCAGACATAACAGTTCAAAACAAAGAAGATGTTAGTCTAATTAATTAAAGTATAAAGCGGGATTCTTTATCATCCGTCCGCCGGTCGCTAGATGACTCAGTTAAGCTTGCGACAGACAGACAGGAACCTACGAAAGATTAAGCATTCAAAGAAAGCAGAATATAGTCAGAGTAAGAGCGGCAGCTATTTCCTCCTTTTGCCTGAGTACAGTAATTTGCTGCTGTTAGCTGCGCTGTGACACGGGGGAACTTGTGTCAGCACTCAGTCAGTATCCTGGAAAAATCCAACTACAGTTTTCCTTCCTCTTCGCTCCAGGGTGCAAACGAAGCTGCAGTATTGACTAAACGGTCAGGGACTCGCAGAGTCCTGCAAAAATGAGGCTTATAAGCCTCATTTATTGCATGAGAAGCGATAAAAAGAAAAAAAACGCACGCATTCAGGTGTCACCTTTGTTATGGAAACGACATTGACTTTAATTCAAATGTGGGTTCACAGAACTGCCCAGACGATGGGATGTAAAGCAGGGGGTGCACAGCAAGCAAAACACAAGAGATTTTGGCACCACGCCTTGGAGAGGTTGCTCTTTGCACCAGCAGCTGACTGCCATAAATTTGCTGTGATGAGTGTAGCTAGTTATCAGGCCTGGGTCATCTGATTGCCCTACCCACTTGTGTATCACCCTACGGCTGAGCCTAAAAAAAGAAATACAATAGCTGGAGAAGGGAGGAGAACACTTTGTGTGGACAGCCCACAGAGCATAACAAAACACATCTAACAAATAAATGGTAAATGCTGTGCTGGACATTGTTTTTAAATGTTTATGAATCCTGCACCACCCCAGTACATTTTATGAAACAGCATTAAAACAGGACCTTGACTTATTAGTTGGCTGCATTATGGCCAAAAAAACAACAACACTGGGAATGCAT
The DNA here is from genome assembly GCA_037039145.1 of Fundulus diaphanus. NCBI lineage: Eukaryota > Metazoa > Chordata > Actinopteri > Cyprinodontiformes > Fundulidae > Fundulus > Fundulus diaphanus. The sequence continues at coordinate 15,120,989 of CM073137.1, read as the reverse complement.
TATTAGTTAAAAGATGCAAATTACTTAAAGGGGCAATAAGTAAGATATTTACTGTAATATAAACCTAAATCATTGTCATTAGTCACCTGAGATGGAAGTAACATTCTCTACAAACAATCTGTCCTCTCAATCAACAATGTCTTAGTCATGTTTTTCCTCTTTTCAAAATCAGAGGTACGGTGCAGAACTACTTTGGTGCGGTGTGTAGCCTGTGTTCACTTCCTGGTTTCTAAACCAATCATATGAGAGTTCCCAGGGTTCCCAAAACAGAGCGCAGCATTTGGCATTTTAATTTGGCCAAAGAGTGGCAGCCGGCAAAACATGGGAGCCAGTAAGAGAAGCGGACCAGAAACAAAATAGAATACAACGTGACATATCCTGCGTATGTAAAAATTCAGTGGAGTTTCACAGCAGCAACAAACCGTTGAGTAAATGGCCGTTCTCCGTGAAAGGAATCGTGCATGTGTTGTTTGAATTTTAACCACAAGGTGTCATTATTACTTTTTACTCCTTTAAGCCTTAAAATTCCAAGTTTAAAAGGCAGAAAATAAATCCCTAAAATAGAAAAGGCTGAGATTTCCCCCCCCCCCCAAAAAAATCCAACATAGCATCCAGCATTCCTAAATTCACCATCATCCCATTTAGTTAGTACAGTGAAAACATTGCACTGTTTAATACAAAGAAAGAGAACAGCGTGCTTGAACGACGACCCCTTTCGACGGTTGGTCCCTATCAGCGTTAAATCTCGATTTGCTCATATTTATCATGCAAATTTACCTCTAAAGGCAGCTAGAATGCCACCATCAGTACGCTGCACCACACAGCATGAGACCCATAGCTGTGGGTTATGGTATACTTAAACCAACAAATAAACAATAAATTAAACATGATTCACAATCTCATTGCATGCAACCTAGACCTAGAAGCAATCTGAATGCCTGCAATGAACTCAACACGGCAGACTTATGATTTATGTGCAGGCTGAGCACCAGCTACAGGTGTCTCTGTGCCCCAAATGTTGGCAACTTTTGCACATGTGCGAAAGTTGTGAGCAAAACGTGCATGTGTCGCCCACAAACAGCTGGAGTTGGCCTCTTCAGAGCTTTTAGTTTAGAGAAGATCACCGAAAAAAAAGACTACTTCAGCATCAGCGTGAGGACAAGGTTCAAACAGTCATGTGCTACTTTATCCACTTTAGTGGCCCTGACTTACTTTTACACTGTCCAGTAAAAAACCCGCCATGACACCTGACTTACAAACTGGAATGTTTTGTTTTTTGGTGCAGTGGATTTGGACATCCAGAAGACATGAAAGGTGACAGCAGGAATATCTTGTGTTTGTGATCTGTATGGCGCCTTTACTTCCCGAACAAACGTTGCAACACCCACCACATGTATTTGCCAAATACATGAAGCAACCTTTCTTCCAACACAGGAACTTACCCCTGCTTCGTTTTAGAGACCCAAAAATTGTGCGACTTGCAAGGAGCTATAATATATATATATATATATATATATATATATATATATATATTAGTGTCATGAGGGCATTTACAGGCCTAATGCCACTTGTTTAAGCCCCTTGTGTGCAGCGGTAAATCCATGACAGTGTGAACGTTACCTGTCTCTCACCAAGCTAGCGCTTCTCTGCAGCCGGGCCTCCGCCGTCTCCTGCCCGGCTACAAACAAACACGGCGGCTCGCCCGCGCCGACGCCGCTGCCTTCATCCGACAGGCACCGGGACGACGCTCGAAACGCATTTTCCCCGAGCGTCGGTTTGTCAAAGGCGCGGCAGCGGCGGAGGCTAAGATGGGGTTAGCTGCGAGCTAGCCGCTAGCTAGCGCATCAATTAGATCTCAATCAAAAGAAGGCGAAGAAGAAAACAGTGGCACGTGCCGACGGCGGTTTTTACCTGTTCACTCGCTAATGGGTGGTGATCTCAGCCGTCCCTCAGCCCCCCTCCCTCCTCTGAGCGCGGCCAGAGCTCCTCAGTTTTGCCACTCTGATGCTGAAGGCTACCTACTCAGTTGCGCTGTGTTCCCCCCCCCTCTCTACCCAACAAGACTCAGGACGCTGCCATATTCCCCGAGACCAAAAGCCGATGAACTGCGCAGGCGCGAGGCCCGGGCTGTCATGCGGCTGTCAGCTGATTGCTGATGGCGGAAGCGCGAAGCTGGCCTCAGATCAGTCTCCTTTGGTTTTCAGTCGATGTTTGAATGGATGGATTTTTTTTTACCGAAACCGACCTGGAAGCAGTTTTTTTAAAGAAGCTGTCAAAACAGAGCCAGTTTAAAGGGGTAGTTCGGAATCTTTGAGGAGGCGGCGAGCTGGTAAAACATTATGAGCTGTTATAACTCATATCAGTTCACGTAAAGCTATTTTAAGAAGCTTTTAAATTCTGGGCATGTTTGCTTTAACTGGATATGCAGTAGGTACCTGTTAATCAAAAATACTCGTCTGGTCTTTTCCCCCTTTATTGATATTAACCGAAATTATGGGTTATAAGATCGAAAGAGCTGACGCTCTGATTTATATCGACTAATTGATCCTGGATCAATGTGTGTTTCTGTGCTTTTTTTTGTCTCTCTTGTTGTGTCTCTGCTCTGTCTTCTCTAACCCCCAGTGGGTCGAGGCAGATGACCGTTCATACTGAGCCTGGTTCTGCTGGAGGTTTTTCCTTCCTGTTAAAGGGGAGTTTTCCTCTCCACTGTCGCTTCATGCTTGCTCAGTATGAGGGATTGCTGCAAAGCCATGGACAATGCAGACGACTGTCCATTGTGGCTCTACGCTCTTTCAGGAGGAGTGAACGTTGCTTGTAGATAGGAAATTTTTGACCAATCTGTATAATCTGATCCAATCTGTATAATCTGATTGAATTTGATTTTGGAAACTGCCTTGGGTTGACATGCATCATGAATTGGTGCTGAATAAATAAAATGTAATTGAATTGGAGCAGCGGGATATACTATACGAAACAAAAGGAGGATCCAAAAAGCACAAAAAAGAATTATTGATTTTTAAGTGGTGCCTAAATAATAATCATTATAAATAATGATAAACTACATCAATATTATCTTAAAATTATAATTTGCTGGGGCTATTTTGATACTGGGCTGCACAGTGCCCCTTGCAGCAAGAATGCCTTTGGTTCAAATCTCTTTCTGCATGGAGTTTGCATGTTCTCCCTGCGCATGCATGGGTTCTCTCTGGGTACTCCACCTTCCTCCCACAGTCCAAAAACTGACTGTTAGGTTAATTGGTTTCTCTAAATTGCTCTATGAGCGTTTGCGCAGTGCACGCATGGTTGTTTGTCCTACGTGTCCCTGTGATGAACTGGAGATGTGTCCAGGATGTACCCTTCCTCTAGCGCGATGCCCTGCACGGATAAGCGGTTATAGATGAAGGATTATCTGATACAGTCCTGTGAAAAAGTAGGGAATGTATTTAGGTTTCTATAGTAAATAATTATTTATTTAATTCTTAATAAGACTCAAATTAGACTCCGGTTGTATAACTAATCTATTTCCAATGAGGATTAAAGATGGACACAAATGGCTGAAGTCACACATACCATATCAGATGTACACGATCAGAACATCGCTCCTCAGCATTTTCATAGAGGCCTGCCCAAAGGCCACGCACGTTTAGTTCTGTGTTCTCCTGTCAGTTGAAGAAAGAACGAGCATCCTGCTGGGATTGAGCGGCTTGTGTGTGTGTGGTGTGTGTGTGTGTTAAGGATTAAAAGATTTCTCAAAAAAGTTTAAAATGAGCCATTCCACTGTGAAGAAAATAGTCAAGTTAGGGATGTTCAAAATGGCTGTCACTATTCTGGCCATCCGGGTAGATTTATACCGAAACCCCAAAATGTTATCATGGTACTCACATCTGGCTCTTGCTAGAGTGATGCTGAGGTATATAGCTTTAGTGTCAGACAGAAACTGCACAAGTTTACTCTTCATTGGAGGAAACCTTTGTTCTGTGAGAAAAAAAAACATGAAGGCTGGACTGAAGTTTGCACACAGAACACTGACAAAGACCAGGCCCTTCAGAACAATGTTCTTTACACAGAGGATCCACAACCTAAATTATTTGGGCACCAGAATGGAGGATGCGCATGGCATAAACCCAATACATCAAACCAAGAAAATACCGTGTATTGTGTCGCGTCTATGAAAAAGGAATTGATTATTTAAGGGAGTGTCCCAGTTTTGCTCTAGGATCTCTGAAAGGTTTTAGACAGTTCCCTTCTCTAGTTTCAGAATGGACTGAAGTAAAACATTTGAATTGTCCTGAAAAACTACTATCGCTGGATACTCTTTATTTCCATATTTTAATATGTTATCACATAGCTACCTTTGTATTTGAATAAAGACCCCAAACTTAATTAATTACCCCCTGTGGCTCGTTTATCTGCGACCCTTCATGAAATCTGTTCCAGAAATGCTTAACTTCATCACACTAATAGCAGGTTTTAAGCGTCAATTTCCTCCTCACAAAATGTACTTATAATACTGGCCAAATTAAATCTTGTTGTCAAAAACGTGGCACAGAAAAATGTCATTCATTGCTTTGAAATGTAAATGTAGGTAACAAAGGAAGTTATGATTTCTGGTCTTTACTTTGATGGGGAAAACTGTTCAAGTGAGAAATTACTTCAACTGGAAGAGGAAAATAATTTAGGGCTTCGTTGTTTCCTGTCCAAACAAAATTAACACCATTAATGTAAAAAGCAAGGTAACGAGGGTGTTACACTCCTCCGGTTTGTGCTCATGGTTCTTGTTGATGCCATTGAGTTGTAATAGTAACACAGTAATAGTAATTACATTCCTTTTAAGATACATTTTAAGATGCTACCCAGAAAAATCAGCAAAACCTATTTAAACAATGTCAGATACTGTTAGTTACATTTAATCAATTTTGTATTTAGATTTTTTTTTCCAGAAAAGTATAGGTACCATCCCACACCTGAGCTCACACAAGGTATACGAAGCCACCAAAAAGTATTAGTATTGACTAGATTTATTTATTTTTATCTCCTTGCCACATTTAAGTGTTTCAGATAATCAAACTCATTTTGATATCAGACAAAGCTAACCTAAGTAAATGCAAAAATTCATTTTTAAATAATGATTTGACCTTAACGTGACAGAGACTGTGGCGCCGCTTTGTGAGTAACGAGTGGGATCAGCGTATCTTGACCCAGGGTTATTTAAGCTATGGACATGAGGTAAGATGTGAAAACCTCAGATGCTGCTGTCAAGGGGATAGTTGGAAATTTCTCAAGTGGTGTCTTTTTAAAAGGTGATGGATAGTGCATAATTGACTTCCAATAAATAACTCTGTCTAAACATTTTGTATAAATGGAGAGCAAGGTCCAAGTGTCCAAGACTGAAGGAAAGCTCTCAGTCTACAGTAAGTCCGAGATAAAAAATGGATTTTGACCGTCTAAAACAGCGCAGGTATCAAAGATGTCATGGTGGTTGAAGCAAATGCTATTCCGCGAGCCAGTGGACGCCCTCACATTTGCATTAGTGGGTTAATTACCTAAAAGCCTATGGTTATTTACACTGGGGACCGACCAGGGCAAGAGGCAGCCTGCTACTAATGATCTTCCATGTGAAACACGTTTTACAACAAAGAACCTTTTAAGCATATCCGGTTAGACTGACTGTCTGGTGGAAAAGTAAGGCAGTGTAAAAAAAAAAAAAAAAAAAAACAGAAACTATTTGCTGGAGACATCCAGCTGTCTTCGGACAAGAGGCGGGGTACACCCAGGTTGCCACTTCATCACAGCAGACAACCAAGCATGCACACATTCACAACCAAGGACTATTCAGGGAGTAATTAACCCAACGTGTCATGTTTTTAGACCGTGGGAGGAAGTCTACGTAGTTGGAAAGAATCTACGCATGCATGGGGAGAAAATGCAAACCCTATGCAGAAAGAGCCCAGGTCAGGATTTGAATCCAGGAGTTTTTTTCTGCTGCAAGAAGGCAGTGCTGAGCAACCACTCCACCAATGCAGCCAGGTCTGCTTAAACCACTAAATTTATTTTCATATTAACAATGCATTATTTTCATATCACATAGTAGTTTTAACCCCCTGGAAGAAACTAATATCCATTTTTATAAAAGAAATATACTGAACAGAGTCATTTCTAGGTAGTCGTTGCTCATAAACCTTTCTGCAGAACCCCTGTTCACAAATTAGAACTGTTCCTTAAATAGCGGTATCTTTGGTTTCAGTCTGAGCCAAATGAATGAAAACAGTTGACTAGTCACGAGTATTATGAGAATAAAAAGGTAAAAGGTAAAAAAATATTTGATGAAAAAGAAAGCTGCTATGCTGCCATCTAGCGCCAGTTTTCCATCAATGCATGCATCCCGTGGGCTGCTACAGTGCAAAGACTTTATCTATGTAGACATGCAGTACATAAAAAAAAAAAAGACAACCTAAATATTACCATTAACGTTACCATCAGATACATCAATCTGAATATAGAGTTCACGGTCAAGTATCTCTAATATAGCTGATTTGGGAACAAGCTAAAGCTCAGCTGCGTATAAACAATGTTTAAAATCTTTAAATTACCAGATATAAAAGTGTATGTTTCTTTTTATATTACATCTTCAAGCAATTCAGCCTTCATGATCACTGATTCTCCCACTTTTGAACCATCATCGCTCATTCCACACGTGCAATGTAGTATAATAATGTATCAGTTAATTGTTCTGACCTTTTTAATCTGTTGTAAAAACACATCCACACAATTTTCTCAATCAATGTCTTTGTCCTACTGGTGCAATGACACCAGATCTGAGAAGAGTGACTACCACAAGAGGCAGTCATCTGAGAAGTACAGAAGCATTGATATTATAATATCGCCCTGAAACGATGAGCAAGAATACGCATATGGCTAAAAACCAGCTGTGTTGGATCTTTCTCTTAAACTGTAAGCAACTCACCGTGACTGAAGGTAAAGGGGAAACATCTTGGCCTCTCGTGGTGACTGATGTCTCACACTGAAAGTTGAGTGCAACAGCTCAGTGTGGTCATGCTATCTGGCATCTGTTTGGGTGACAAACCATGTGCTGCCTGTTAGTCTAATTTAATTACAGCAGAAGAGACATGGGGAAAAGAAAAGTTTCCTTCTTCTTTCCCCATTTGAGTCCGTCCTTAACAGGATGGGGAGTGAAGCTCTTTGGGCTTCAGCAAGGATGAGAGGACTTTCCCACACAGTCACTGTGAAGACTTGATTCGGCTCACATGAAGGCCAAGGGGTTTCTGCAGCACAAAAACAGATATTCTAAGTTTCATGCAATTAATATATTGATTACGTTTGTTATATTTAGAAAAATTCTGTTACTGATTTGCAAGCTTGCCTTTGTGCAGTGAAAATGCCCTGTAACAAAAAATAAACACAGTCTTCAAGTGAATGAAATTAATTACCAGATGTCATGGGACTACTCCAATAGGATTAAACCTTTCCATGATTCACTTTGGTACTGTAGGTTTTTTTTTTTTAGCCCTATACTGTCATCTACTGTTCCCTACTCAAAATTGCAACAGGGTTACAAACCACAAAGGGAGATTTTAAATGAGTGTGGGTGTGTGGGCTAATAAAATAAATCAAAGTAAATAGATAAAGCATACGCATAAAATATTTATTAAAACATTTTGAATCGGTTAGGCTTAATGCGACAAAAAGGTATGATAATAAAGATGTTGCGCCTGAGTTTGTGTTTTATTTTTATTGTTATTACTATTATTATTATTACAATCATTATTATTGTCATTGTTATTATTAAATACACAACTAAACATAATGTTAGTAAATGTGATTTTCAACAGAAAATAAAACTGCTCATGCCACATTTAAGCAGAGACAGATGAAAACGATTTATCACTTGTTTAAACTAAGCCCTAACATTAACCTTCACATATACAATCATCCAGACAAAGTAGAACATTTATGCGCTTGCTATTCAATATCTCACATGAAAATGAAATTTTTAGTGAGGCTCCTTTCTCTTCCCGTCACTGACCGCGATGTCCTTGAACGCACCTCCGGTAACCAAGGAGATGACGCTACATTCCGTTACCAAGGCATTCTCAAGGCAAACACTCGCTAGTTAGCTAGGCTAGCAGATCTGCAGGATAATCTTACAGCTGTGGGATAGCGGGAATTCGGCTCATCTTGTTGAGTTGAACAAACATACAAAGGAGGTTCCCCGGATTCCGAACCCATTAGATCAACTCTGGCTTTTAGTCTTTTTCGTGCGTTGTCTGAAATAGACAAATTTAGCCCTTTTCTTTTGGGATCAGCAGCTCAAGCTAACTTAGTAACGTTAACGTTGCCACACAGCCATTATGGTAAGTAGCAACCGCGCTGCTAGCCACCTGTTTGCCTGTAGAAGTGCCGACTCATGGTATTTTCAAATAAAAGGCTCCAGTGGAGTCGAAAGCTATCGCTAGCACGCAGGTCTATAGCATTACCAGCTCATGTGGAAAGGCCCTGTAACATGTTGGCAGGAGAAAATCCTCTTCAAGTTAGCTCATAAGCTAATTGGGGTTACTATTACATCAACCTTCAGTCTTCATATACATATATTATTTTTACTTTTTTTTTTTTTTTGGCTAATGTTCTTTCTTCTTGTCTCCAAAGGCTGACTTTGGGTTCAACGAGCACCATCAGAATGAGATCATCAACTACATGCGATTTGCTCGTTCAAAGAGGCTCTTAAGGGTCAAGACGATCGACTCGTGTTTTGAGGAACTGAAAGACAGCAGGTGAGTTGGTCACGGACCTCCTTGTCGTGGTGGTTATGTACTTCATTTAGATTTTTCTATTTACACCCATAGAGAAAGGTTATGGGTGGACAGATCAACGGCGCGGAAATATTGCTTTAACTAACAAATGCATACTTTAATTCAGTGGCATAATCACGTGCTAAAAAGCTAATTACAGTGTCATGCAAAAGTTTCCACATCCCTTTAACGTCGTCACATTTTGTTATTTTACAACAGACATCTTTTTTTGATACAGCCCAAAGATCTGAGGTTGGGTAGAGAACATTAGTGAACAAAGAGCATCGTGAAGATCAAGGAACAGAGCAGACAGGGTCGGGGGAATGTTTAAATCAGGGTTGCATTACAAAGCAATATCCCGACCTTTGAACGTCTGACTGAGCACTGATTTATTCAACACACAGAAATGGAAAAAACCAGGCTTGGAGTGTTTCTTTGTGGCCTTTGCATGCTTCCCTCTGGGAAGTCCAGCTTCTTCCCACGTACAAAACGTACCTGTAAGGTTAATTGGTTTCTCTAAATTCCCCTTAGGCGTTAGCGTGTGTGGGTGCATGCTTGTTTGTCCTGTGGGTTAGGGTTGAACTGTGATTGACAGACCTGTCCACGGTGCCCCCGCCCCCCCCCCCCCCACCTCTAGTTTAATGACCACTGAAGGTGGGCACCAGCCCCCCTGCGGCCCTCCAAGGACAAGCAGGTCTAGGCGATAGTTGGATGGATGGGTGTTGACCTTTATAGGTCAAGAACAAAAGGCAAAAACAAGCTACTCGCCTACATTCAATCCATATGTAGAGAACTGAAAGTTCTGAACAACAAAAACAAACAAGTTTAACTTGTTGTTTGAAAGACATAACCATAAAAAAAAAACTTTTCTCTCCACAAAAATAAAATCGGAACTTTGTACTTTTTTAGATGACACTGAGATTGATCTCATCAGGAACAAACACCTCCATGTGGGTTTGGCACGAAACTATGAACGAATATGTGGAAAATCACCTCTGGGCCGCTTTTAAGTAGTTTTCATCCAAAAATGGCGTCATGAACTCTTTGAAATGCTAAGAGATTTGGTTTTAAAAAAAAAAAAATCGGAATCAGAAATATCTAAAAACAGGAATCTTTTAGCGTGCCGACAATCCAAAACTTATGGCTAGATCAACATGGATAGGGCTCACCAGGCACAAAATCATCCTGATAAATCAATCTACCATAGGCAAAGCTAGAATATTTTTAACTCACTTAATCAGTTTACTCAAAATAAAGGTTGAGTTTAAAAAAGGGTGCGATTATGCTTGAAAAAAAAAACTCCACACATTTTTATCATTAGCGGCAAGTGAGTGTGGAGAGCACTACATCCATTTCTATGCCTGATTTGCCCCTCGGCAGGCTGGTGGAGGAGACCTTCACAGTGGACGAGGTTAGGGAGATGCTGGACGGCCTGCAGATGGTGGTCCGGGGGGAGGTGGAGATGGAGCTGATCAACACAGCCCACACTAACGTGCTGCTGCTCAGGCAGCTTTTCTCTCAGGCTGAGAAGTTTTACCTGCGACTCCAGAGTGACGTCTCGGAGCTGGAAAACAGGTGAGCTGCAAAGAGGTTTGAAGCTACAAACACCTTACAAGGCACTAATAGAAACAGTCGCACGGTTATCCAGACGATTAAAACACGATTATAGCACGGGAGGCTTTTAAAATCCAAAGGTCTTAATTGTACTCTTTCATAACCATTGCATTGCTGGATGTTAAGCTTTCTCATTTGTGTTTTACACTTTAATACTCTCATACAAACAAAAAGGTATACTGCCTGAAACAGAAGGGCCTTTAACTGCCAACGGGCTGCTTTGTACTTTACCACATTTCACTTCCTCTTCAGTGCTTTTCAGATCCAGATCTCTTAACATGTCATTCACCAGGCAAAAAGGTCAGCAGTCTTTCACTGATATACATGCACGCAACCCAGGTTTCCATCATACTGCTTTCTTCCATCCAACAATGTCTGTTTCCATTTACTGTAGATCTACATTCAGATGGGCTAATACCCACAAGCTGTTAACTTCCCATTGCACTTTCAGAGAGATTAAATTAGATTATAAGATGCATATTTTGTTTAGTTTCATCCTGGATGATTTTGTTCACAAAAATGGAAGGTTATAAGATTAATTCGCAAATGCAATTGTATGTTATTTACCTTGTGTGTGTGTGTGTATATATATATATATATATATATATATATATATATATATATATATATATATATATATACATACATACATTTTTTTTTTTTGTTTTTTTTTTTACGGTGGCTGACAAGGACAAACGCACAGCTAGCAACCGAAGTGCGGCAATCGCAAAAAATAGTATGATGCAAACTCTAAAAAACAAAATGCTGCCAGGTGAGTACCAAACAACAGCAAGTGAAAATAAATCTGCAAGCTGGCTATAAAAACAAAACACGGATGTGCGCCAGACCACTAGGGGCAGTCAATCAAGAACATGGGACCAGACTCGCAGTAAAGACATTAACGTTAACCCCAAAAGAAAATCGGAGAGAAGAAAGGCATGTTTTTGTCATTTTTTAAACTGTGGCCGTAATCTTTTTTTTTTATAGTAAATGAATACCTTTTATACAACATCAGCATATTTATGTAGGTAATATTAGCATACTTGTGTTTACTGAGTCCTCCTACTCCCCCTAGCGGTCTGTTGCACTTCCGTTTTTTTTATTTTTTTTAGAGCAACTTTGCAGCTTTTTTTTTTCCCTCTCCCTTTTTACATTTGCTGTGTTTTTTGGTACTTGCAATATTTTTAAATTAGCTTCTATTTTCTGTGATTTTGTTGTTCTGCTGTATTGCATGTTTTGGAGTTTGCATCATTCATGTGTCTGCAGCACGTTTGGCCTTTTGCTGCGCATTTGACCCTGTCGGACGCCGTCATTTTAGACAAATGCTAAGCATTTTTAACTGAAGGCTGCAGTCAGTGGTGTTGTTGATATTCGGTTGATTAGGCATCATTTCTTTGGTGAAAACGGTACTTGCTGAGACAGCTTGTTTTTGAAGTAAAACCTAAAAACTGACGGTTAAATGAGCCACGGGATTCGCCGGTGTTGGTCCACTGTGCTTTACCAAATCCAAGGCAGATGTTTCTGTACTAGAATATATTTTCTAACGGATTTAGTTAACAATCTTATTTTGAAAGAAATATAATTTCAGGTGTTCATTGGCTATTAGCCATCAGCATCAAAATTAACACGAATAAACGCTAGAAATAAATCACTGCAAATCTACATAATATAACTGATATAAATGTAACTTTGCGGTGATTTTCTTATTTATTGAGGCAGGTTTGTTTTAATATGAGGAAGATCATCTAAAGTTAAACTCTTACATCCTTAGTCCACTACAGCAGATGTTTCATCTACCGTCAGCAGCTACAACAACTCTGAGAAATCTCGGCTCACACGAGTTACACAAACATTTAGTATGGGATTAACGCAGTCGCTTTAAATTGAATTAACTGACTAAAAACCATTCACTCATCATGTTTTTACTAAAAATAGTCACTTAAATTATGCAGATTGCATAAACAGAATGCCACACATCCTGCTGTTCATCATATTTAATGCTGTTGGCCTGTTTGATCAGAGTATACACAGGTTCAAATGTACTGAACTTGATATGGCGTTTGCCCTCGTGACCTTTCACCTTATAAAACTCAGTGTTTTTGATGAACACACTTTGTTTATAGTATAGCAGGCACGCGGTGGGTGGATGAGCAACCCATGAACCCTTTTTGTTCTCCGCAGGCTACATCTGTACGTGCCTGAATAGGTGTCTAAAGCTGGGAAAACGCCCCTTGTCACGGGCTACGTGTCTTCAGCTGCTTTTTAAAAAACCACATATAAGCTTTGCAGAGAACAGGGCTGTTACCACAAGCATGTGTCTTAAAGCATTAGTGCTAAACTGCCACCAGGACTGAGGGAGTTCACTTTTCCTTTGCCAAACATTCTCGACCGCCAAATAGTAGATTGCAGAGTTAGCGCAGATGAAGATCAACACTGAGGTTACGCAGCTGTTGGGAACTGATTGTCCTGTCCGTGTTGTTGTTTCCACAAAATCACTTTTTCAGTTATTTGTTTACCTAACACCTTTTTCTCTTCCCTCGCCCCTTTTAGGGAGCTGCTAGAGCAAGTGGCTGAATTCGAGAAGACCGATTTTACGTCTGCCAACAAGGTTCGCAAAAAGCTCCCTACTTCAGATGTCGACCATTTATGCCGATGGCAAAATTCAACGGCCCTCCGCGTTTTTAGAGCTGTTAAATGTCAGTCGGCCTGGCCTGTGCTTGTAGAAGTGTGGTTGAGAAGACACGCGGCACTGAGGTTCACCTGTGGTTTTGTGTTACAACATCTAGGAAGAGTAAATAAGCGATGCTGTTGCACGACCGTGACATCTTAAATTCGTTTCTAGATGAACCAGGAAACGAGCAAACCCAAGTTGGCACCACTGAATGAAGGTGGGGTGTCTGAGCTTCTGAACAAGGTACAATTATTCTAAATTGTCAAGCATGAACACCATAACCGCTTTGAGAGTTATTTAAGCCTTTTAATATGTTCTCTCTGATTTAAACCTACTCCCCCCCCCCCCCGCTGACTCTTGGTTAATTGTCCCCTTGGAAGTTGGACCTCAGCCAAACACTTTTTGCATCCATCAACAAAATCCTGGCATCATTCAGGTTGTTTGGTTCACCATTCTTGTCAGAAATGGTAAAGCTCATTTAAATTAGTCGGTTTCCTGCAACGGAGCTGACCTGTTAGTGTTTTCCACAAACTTTCAGTAAGGTTGAGGTCCAGGGCCGTTACACAGGCTAAAGTCACCCTGCCCTGTCTGTCCCAAAATCAGGATTGATGTCCATCCATTTATCGTCTCGTGTTTACGTGATATCAGGTTGTGAGGAAAACAGGTCTAAGAGGAAGACCTAGAGACCCCCTCTCCCCACCAGCTTGAAGGCGTCCACAGGCTGGACACAAGCTGGATCTCGGAAGGACCAAGGCAAAGCGGGCACGTTGCCATTCCACCTGGAGAGCTAGGTTAACATGAAGGGATGCCCAACGGAGCCCAGTGTAGGCCCTGGGGCCCACAGTGGGCCTGACAAGTCCCCGGGACCCATAAGCCACCTGATGGGAGCCCCACAAAAACATGACCACACCAAGAAGGACACACTAACCCCCCAATGACGCTGACAAAGACCCCCAGGCCATCCCCACACCTCCTGTCTCTACCGGGGCAGGTAAAAGAGGACCACACTGTATCCCCGCACCCAGACCCACCCACGCATGTTCTTCAACATCCTAACAATTTACTTAAAACTTGAGTAGACTTGGGTGTTTAAAAGGGCCAATACACAATAAAACAAACTTTCAGTCACTGAAGCAGGCTAACCCTAAGCTACTGGAACGGCCTCGGACCCGAACCCTGTTAAAAATGGACGGGCTGGGGTTAAACGTGTGTGAACCAGGAAACCAACCGGTTTAAACCAGCTACCATTTCTGATAAGAGCAGTGGTCAAACTCCTGAATCTGTAATTAAAAGTCCAACGTTAACATGACAGTCACGCCTCTGACGTGTGTTGGGCGTCTCTGTCGCTTCCACAGACAAACGGCAAAGTTCAATCAAACGCTCAGACCAACACATCCGTTTTTTGATCCCGTTTCAGGAGATAGCGAGATTACAAGAGGAGAACGACAAACTGAAATCCAGGCTGCGGACTTTAGAGTCACAGGTATGAAAGCGGCCTTTTAAACTTAGTCCCTCCTCTCGCTCAGTTACGGCTGTTTAAAAAAAAAATGTTTGTGTGATTCGTTTCCTCAGGCCATGAGCGCGCTAGATGAGAAAACCAAAGCAGAGAGAGCTCTGAAAGACCTCCAGAGGACACAAGGGGAACAACAGGTACCGTTTGTCTTGGCGTTTATAAGAAGCTGCGCTACAGTTTGCCGTTTTCCTCCATGTCTTTCATTTCATCGTTACAACTGTTGATTTTTTTTTGTCATCCGAATGCTTGCTACCACTTTTACCCGCTTACTTCCGGCCCGCTCGGTATGTACGAACCAGAATGAGCACCACCGACGCCACATCGTCACGTTACGCCAGCGATCGCCTGTCAGGCCGCGCGGCCTCTCAACTGGGTTTCCCTCTGCGTTGCAGCTTTGCTCTCAAATGAAGGAGATCGGCAGCCTGGAGGACACAGTAGCAGCTCTGAAGGAGGGCTACGAAAGATCTCTTAGTGCCAACGCTGCGTCCCAGAAGGATCTGCAGGAGAACCTCGTCACCGCCAAGCACGAACTTCTGCGAGTGCAGGAGCAGCTGGCCTTGGCGGAGAAGGTACCTGCTACAGACTCTGTCTTGTAAACGAATACGACATGTCACCTTCTGCTCTGCACGGCGATCTTTGATTCAGTCTGTGAGGGCGTCATTGTAACCACAGATGAAACAGAGCCTTCAAGGATGAAGCTTTTTTTCCTTCTGGGAATTCATGTGATGGACCAACACAACTGAATCAATCAATCTTTATGTGGAGAGGACTTTTCAGACAGGTAGCCGTAACGCAAAGTACAGATAAACAGACGTAAAACATCTAAGAAACGGTCAAAGAAGGTTGACAAAAAATTGTAAATTAAACAATTATTCAGCCAAAGTCAAGACTAACATCACTTTTCCAGTTGGTGGTAAGACTAGAAAATGCCCGTTGACTGATACCCTGCATTAAATCTAACTGAGGAGGAGATATTTTGCAATAATTTCAGGGTATAGATGTTCAAACCGGTTGACGAGAGCTTCTAGAAAGTATTTACTCCACGCCTTTAAAGAATATTTTTAAGGATCCTTTATCTGCACAACTGTGCACTAGTTTGTGTTGGACTATCACATAAAAGTCCTGCAAAATAGAATGAGGTTTGTGTTTTTGACAAAATGTAAAAAGAAAAAAAGTAAACGGTATGAATGTCTTGGATGTTTGTGCCAAAGCTGGAAGCATTTGCCTCCCTCTTTTTGCCAGTGACATGTAGGAAGCAAGACTTTTCCATGACCGTCGCATCATTGACATCAGGCAGCTGACTTCATCTCAGGAAGTCACTTTTTAATTGTTTTTTTATTCCCCCTTTTGTTTTCAGTTTTTCTGTGCATGTAAAAAGTGAGCAAAAGCTGCTGTCCATGGAAAACAAGGGTTGCACTGTTTAATTCCAGTTTAAAACCCAGTCTTGGTTGTTGTTGTTTTTTACTTTGTCGTCTTTTGTCCTACTCCTCCAAATGTTCGGGCTTTTGTGGGTTGTGTGCAGGAGTTGGAGAAGAAGTTCCAGCAAACCGCAGCGTACCGCAACATGAAGGAGATCCTAACCAAGAAGAACGAGCAAATCAAAGAAATTAGGAAACGACTGCAGAAGTGAGTGTTCGACTTTATTATTGCAAATAACAACGTCCCCCAGTGGCTGCGGTGCGTCTTGGAAAACATTAATCAGTGGGTACCATCACATGCCTTGTTGCTTTCTGTTCCAGATATGAGCCAGACGACTGACTTCCGCTTGCGTTCCTTAGTAGGATAGGACCAAGACTTTTTTTTTTGGGCCGGTTTGGGAAAAGAAGCCGTCAGTTCCAGTGTTTATTTTTTATTTCTGCTTTATCCGGCG
Source organism: Fundulus diaphanus (assembly GCA_037039145.1). Taxonomy (NCBI): domain Eukaryota; kingdom Metazoa; phylum Chordata; class Actinopteri; order Cyprinodontiformes; family Fundulidae; genus Fundulus; species Fundulus diaphanus. Next base: position 15,104,514 of record CM073137.1, on the reverse strand, counting down.
TTCTCCGTCCCCGTTAGCTTCAGTAAAGACCAGGCCGGTCAGTTGGGGGAACTCACAACTGCGTAAACAGAAGCTCTGATGACAGATATGTGGTTTATTCCTCCCCCCCTTCCCCCTCCTTTCACTGTGTCAACTTTGAGCTCGCCTACAGTAGCTGGTAGATTTCCCTCAGTGCTCTATGCAATAACCAACATTTTCCTGTCTGAAGGGACATTGTCCTTTTGCTGACCTGGATAGAAACACACGGTCTGCCTGAAGCTTTGAAGTCTTGCAGCGGCCTTGCAAACGTATTCGTGTCTCTTGAACTTTTTCCACGTTTCATCATGTTACAACCACAAACCTTAAGGGGTTTTATTGGGATTTTATGTGATAAACTACCACAGCAACACACAGTTTTACAAATTCAGGCCCCTGAGTCAATATTGTGCAGAAGCTTTTTTTCCCCCCACTTCATATACAGATACAAGCATTTCGGGGGATATGTCTACCAGGGTTTTAGAGAACTTTCTGTCTGTTTTTCTTTACAAAACAGTTCAGGCGCTGTTAGATTGAATGGAGAGCATCTGTGGCTTTTAGTTTCCAAGTCTTTCTTGCCACAGCTTCTTAATTGGATTGAGGTCTCCGCTTTGACTGTACCACTCTATTAGCTGAATCTATTTTGACCTTAACCATCGATTTGTAGCTCAGGCGGCATGTTTAGGGTCATCCCTGTTCCTTTTGCAGCCTCTAAGAGGTTGTCTTCAAGTATTTCCCCTGTAGTTAACTCCAAAAGCGTACCCACAGCATGATGCTACCACCATCATGTTTCATCATGGGGAAGACGTGTCCATGAGGACGTATTTGTTTCTCGAAGACAAGGAAAGTCAAAGTAAAGAGCCGATTTATGGAGTCCGCGACTAACGGTGGGTCAGATTCTGTCTCCCACCTGAGCTGTGGATCTCTCCAGCCCCTCCAGAGTTACCATGGCCCTTTAGGCTGCTTTCCTGATTCATGCCATCCATGCACAGCCTGTTAGGTTAGCTGAACTTCCATGTTTTAGTACGTTTGACTTGTTGCAAATTATTTCCATTTCCAGGCGATGAACTGATAGATGTTTAAAGCCTGGGATATTATTTAATCACCCAAACCTGCTCTACGCACGTCTTTATCCCTGGTATGTCTGCTGTGTTCCTTGGTCTTCACGAGGCTGTTTGTTCACTAACATTTTTGACGAAGCCCTGAGAGCTTCACAAGGCACATGGATTTATCAGATTATTCTAAAGGAAACGTATTGCTTCACTTTGTGTCACCTAAAGTTCAAGGAGTATTAATGCATTTGCAAGTCGCTGCATATATCCCAGTGTAGCTCCTGGTGAATAAATCCTAATGTTTTACTCGTCAGTCTTAACTTTAGCAGCACCTTAAATCCATGATCCAGGTTAGAGACAAAGTTCCAAGTAAACTCCAAACTCCACTTTGTTTAACATTGAACCACTTTATGAAAGGTGATGCTTTCACGATCGTTACAGGACCCTCTTGCTTATATAAACATTCAACAGCATTTCGCTCCAGATGTTCCCAATAATCTGTAACCACAGCGTATTTCCTTTCTGCATCTAGATTTAGAGGGCTTAGAAATTTTTTTTTTGGTGTTGAATCCCTGCATATTTTTTGTATTGCTGTACATAAATGATTTTCATTATAATAATGCTCTTGTAGAGTGTGCATTTAACTGGATGGTGAAATTTTCATGGGATAATAAAAAGTGTGACCAAATGAGTATATGTTTTAATTTTTAATTTTGAAATGTGGTGCATGTCATATTAAAATATATTTTGAAAAAAGAAGCATTTGCGCAATAGAAGTCAGAAATATGCACGCTCAAAGTAAAATAAGTTGCAACGGGAGATAAAATCTGTTAGATTCAACAAGGTGGCGCCAAACTGCAAAAATGCAGAGAGCATGCAAGCATGACTTTATGCTTTACTACCGTTTTGATTGTTTTCAAACATTGTGCTGATTTTTTTATTTTATTTAGGGAGCTGTAGCACTTCATGCTGCATCCACCATAGAGTGCATGTAGACCTTAAGGCTACTTCACATTAAACCTCTCTCTACAAACAGAGGATATGATGCTTATTGTCGTATCTTATCAGAACTAATTAGAGATAAATCATATCCTGGAACTATAACAGAATAAAGTACTTCCTCCGTTCTTAAACTGATTAAATATGAGGAAACTGCATTAGATGATGTCAGGCCCTTCAAAAGGTAAGACGAGTTTGGACCCCTTTAACGGCCTAAAATTCACGTGCATGTTGTTTTTTTAACACTTCACTTAATTGCTGAGAAGACAATGTGAGAAATGCATCACGAGGACTGAGAATATGTAAAAATAGGATGCAAAGTTGTCAATAGTTAGTCAACCGTCAACTCATTGTTGACACTGAAACTCACAAAGCCACAATGTCGTGATTAAACTGGTGTCAGTTTTGCATTGAGTGGGGGAGCTGCGTGGCGTTATAAACAGCGCCTTGCAACAGTACTTCTACTAATTGAACTTTTTTTTTTAGAACACAAACCACATGTTTTTTTCAATGGGCGTTTTTGTGATAGGCCGACAAAGTATTGCACAATTGTTATGTAGAAGAAAGTTATTTTGTTTTTATGAATTTATATTCAGGTCCCTTTCCTCTAACATCCCCAATTAAAATATAAAGCAACCAATTACCTTTAGAAGCCACACAATTAGTAAATAGAGTCCATCTGTGTGTGATTTAACGTCAGTATACATGCAGCTGTTCTGTGAATTTCTTAGCAGGTCTGTTGCAGAGCATGAGTAAACACAGCAGACAGGTCATGGATTAAGTAATGGAGAAGTTTAAACCCATGTTAGGTTCTAAAATAATATCCTAAACGGCCAACATCTCAGAGCGCTCTTCATCATCGGAAAATGGAAAGAGCATGGCACAACTCCCTTCACCTACACTGGCAGGGCATGGAGAGAAGCAGCCAAGAGGCCCAGGTTTGCTCTGGAGGAGCAGGAGAAAACCAAAGCTCAGGTGGGAACAATCTGTTGACGGCACAACTCGACTTTGTGTTAGAGTTGAATGATGTAGCCAGTGTTGAATGAAAGCAAAAAGAAGCCCCAGCCCGATTACATTTCTACAGTGAAACATGGTGGTGGCAGCAACATGATGTGGGGAATTCTTTACTTCAGCAGGGACAGGAAATGTGTGGCAAAACGGAAAACAAAAACAAACCTGCAGTTCTACATGTAATGTGACTAAGCATGAACTGTTTTACAAAGACAAAAGAAAACATTTCAGTCTGGTCGAGGTAGGGCATGTTCCCCAAGTTACCGCTGTAGATGCAGCGGCCACATGTTACAGCTTTCTATTTGCAAAGGAAATGTTGAAAAGTGCGTACAGCTTCCTTTCAACTTCACAAATTGGTCCATCACAAAAAAAATAAAAATAAAAAAATCACAATCGCATACACTTGAGTTTGTTTTTGTAAAGCAAAATTTGAAAAGGATTGAGGGTTGGAAAGAAGAGGTGTTGGAAACAAAAAACAACAACAACCTGATACTAACACAGGATTCGTCTTCTATTCGTCTGTCTGTGGACTGTGGAAACAAAGTGGCTGTCTCTGGATTTTGAACTAATACTTGCATGTGTGTACGCAGCTGAACCGGTGGTTGGGGGGGGGGACTGATGATGTTTTCAGGTAGGATGCCACAACTTAACAGTTACAATCTTTGTGCATGACATAAATCACAGCGAGCAGATACAGGAAGTGGTGGCAGCGTTCTCTCAGTACCAAACGCAATCTCTTGCAGAGCCGAAAGCAGTGACAGTAACAGTACTTTCCCACAATATGGGGCAACAGTTAATAAATTCAAGTGTAGTGCACCTAATTCAGAGCAGCTTTCCACTCTCTGACTTGGCATCAAAGGGGTTTTCTCGGTTTCACTAGCAGGCTAGAAGCTTCTGTTGTTTGCGTTTTCTACAGAAGCTTAAAGCAGATGTAAGCAATGATTTCAACAGAATTTCACTGTGTGGGGTGATATGCAATGTGATTTACTTCTCAATTTGAGAAAAAACAACAAAAACCCGAAAGCAAAAACGTGTGTTTTAGTTCTACGTTTTGAATGAAACCAAATGGACCCCCTTGAAGAGCAGAGTTAGTCATCTTAAGTGTATACTGGTTAGCATGGCCTGCACTTAGCATGTTGCTTATTTCAGAAATCACTCAAAAACTTAAAAATAGAGAGAGAAAAGATAATCAAATTAATCAGAAATATAAGGAAAGTAATTGAAATTCAATGAGGGAACCATATTTCTCTCAGCATCAAAAGTGGTTTGAGGTCTGCTACTGGCAGTGTGTGCTAACAGAGAGACCCATTAGCATGAACCAGATGAGTTTTACTAAGACGCTGCAGATAACCGTTGTTTCCATGTTTCCTGATTCTTTTCACTTGTCTTTTGCTTTCATCTTTATCTCGTTGACCTTGCCTGCCACTGGAGATAGGAAAAAAAACTACAAAAGAAAGCAATGATCTAGGTTTTAAAAGGTTAGCCGATCACAGTTTGCTAGCAGCAGTAGCTGCTCGGTATCTCTGCCACACGAGAGACATACATGATTAAAATCAGTGTTTAGGAATCCACTTTTGGTTCCTTACCAAGAACGATTGCGTAAGGCTTTATATTTCACTGTTTTTTATCTTTAGCCATTTTTTTTCTTTTGAATAGCTAAGACGTCATGAAGCAACTTCATTTGAAACTCAGTTATAATGCTGTTGTTGCATGTTCTTCCTGTGCAGATTGCTACTCTTTTCTTTTTGTTAAAGAACATTAGAGAACAGCATCATGAAGACCAAGAAGCACAGCAGAGAGGTCAGGGCTAAAGCTGTGGAGACTGTTAAAACAGGTTTAGGTTATACAAGAATATGCCAGGCATGAAACATCTGACAGAGAGCCATTTAACAAATCATTTAATGGATCATCTGCAAACCTGAAAAATTCATTGTTATCCTTAATTAGGCTGCACAGTGGCACAGTGGGTAGCGCTGTTGCCTTGCAGCAAGAAGGTCCTGGGTTCGAGTACACCCCTGGGTCTTTCTGCATGGAGTTTGCATGTTCTCCCTGTGCATGCGTGGGTTCTCTCCGGGTACTCCGGCTTCCTCCCACAGTCCAAAAACATGACTGTTAGGTTAATTGGCTTCTCCAAATTGTCCTTAGGTGTGAGTCTGTGTGTGAATGGTTGTTTGTCCTGTTTGTCTCTCTGTGTTGCCCTGCGACAGACTGGCGACCTGTCCAGGGTGTACCCCGCCTCCCGCCCAGTGAACGCTGGATATAGGCACCAGCAACCCCCGTGACCCCATGAGGGATAAAGCGGTTTGGAAAATGGATGGATGGATATCCTTAATTACCAAGAAGGAGATGATGGTCTTCATTCAATCAGCATTAATTTAATTTCTTGCAAGAATGAGAATAGAAATCAGACTCAAGTCGCTCTGTTCCAACTAGCCAGTCAAACATCCTCTTATAAGCTACATTATCTCTGATGGGAGCTGGAACATTGACTAAAGACCAAACCTTGAACCAGCAGGGAGTTTTTCAGTCAGCAAGGTGGAACGATGCACTCACAGATACAGACACGGCCTGCAGCTGCAGGAGACAAAGCAAAAGCTTTATCAGGTTATACCAAGAGATAGAACAGAGATAATTTAATTTTTTTTTCATAACACATGGCTGTCCATCTAAACTAACTAACAGGCTGGTCAAGTAGAGGATTCATCAGAAGACCAGCAAGGAGGCTAATGATTACCTCGGAGAAGCCAAAGAGATCCGCGGCTCAGGTAAGGGTAACCTATGAAAGGTCTAACTTTTTGTTGCATAATCAACAAACCCAGCCTTTATGAAAGACCGTTTGGCAGAAATCCATGGTTGGACGTTAGGAGAAGGTCCCTTTTAGGCTTTTTCAAAAGTCATGAAGGAAACCTGTGGAAGAGTAGAATAGACCATTGGTACTGTGTCACACAAAGAGCTACCAGTACTGACCTTTGAACTAGAAGAGTCAGTGCTTTTTTTTTATTTTTAAATTTATACAAATGCAAGTGTGATTACAAAAGTAGAGCAACAAACTAAAATAAGATTTTAGATGCAGCTCACTGGAGGGGTGTGCTAATTGTAGAACAGGCTTGAGGGCACCACATGTGGTCCTTGGGGACTACCATGCTGGTGACTGCTGCTCTAAATGGTCTCTTACTCTTGGTCAGTAGGCAGCATGATCATGGGGAAGACTGCTGACTTGACAGATGTCCAGAGGCCAGTCATCGACACCCTTCACAAGGACGAGAAGCCACAAAAGGCTGAGGAAGTTTGTTCACAGAGTTCCGCATCCAAGCATATTAACAGAAAATTGAGTGGAAGGAGGAGGTGTGATAGGAAAAGGTGCATCAGCAAGAGGGAGAACCGTTGCCTTGAGAGGATTGTCAAGTGAAATCCATTCATAGAATTTGAAGTTTCCACAGTCTGTGACGGTTTGGGGTGCCATGTCATCTGTTAGTGTTGGTCTACACTGTCCAACAGTGATGTTATTTTTTCCCCAGAGTCCTTCTGTCTTCCACCATCTGCACTGGGTCGAGGGGGGCATCCTAGGATACTCCTAGCATTTCTGATGAGTTTATCTAACCACTTCCTCCCAGCTCTCAGTTAGGTGCTCTAGTCAAATGATCCCAAAATGTAACTTTTTATCCCACATCCCCATATTTGTGGTAGGAAAAACTCTTAGCAAGAACCAGAACAGGATCATTGACGTATAATACATTGTTGGCCCCATCTCTGTTTCCAAAGTGCCGTATAAATCGAAAAACAGAGCTTTATCCAAGTTTTCCAGTGTTCCAGAGCGGGTACGCATCCCAACATAGGAGCGTCCAGGGATACATGGAGATCGAGAGGAATTTCCAACAAGGAGGAGAAGAATGGGAAACAAGTTATACTCCCTTTACTTCAGTATTCACCACTATGCAACTTAAGGCTGTTTACTGTGACACACTGCAGTCTGTCTCACACTGATGACTAATATCTGCCGTCTCAACTTTCTTTCAGCTCTAAAACACCTCAAAGTTCTCACAACCTCATCTTTGAGACAGTTGTCCATATTTGTTTGTCATATGAATCTGACTGTTTTCAACCCCCCCCCCCCCCCCCCCCCCCGAAAAGCTGCAAAGTCATGGAAATAATCACAAGCTGGGTTTCAAATTTACCATGTTTCAAAATTAGGTCAGATAGATTTTGGGGCTTTCCCTGAATGCTCTGGCGTTTCTCCAAACACCAAACTGTCTGTGTGTCATGCCAACTCATGCCAAAAACCCCTACAAACTAAACAAAAGACTAACAGACCAATGTGGACAAGAGATGAAAATATTTTCAAAACTTCTTTTATCAGCCTTCAGTATTCACAGGTTGGCCTGCCACTCTGACTCACTGTAACAGTGGGCAATAAAATATCTAAGCACTATTTATCTTTATCTGATCAGGAGGATACAGGTATTACCATTACCGCTCTGTGGTCACAACTGAAAAACAGAAAGAGCAGCTGTAAGAAGAGGTGATATCCTTTCTTCTCACCTTACGGCACAATTTCTAATCTAAAAGGAAAAGTTTAGTTGTTCCTCATAAGCATTTTGAGTTTCCTGACAGTAGTGTGGATTCATTGTTAGTAATATGTCAGTCTGTTTGTCGGTAGAGTCTAGGTGTAGCAAATGGAGGTCATCAAGGGATAATAAACATGATCAGCAACAGGACTCATGTTGTGGAATTTAGATTATACTCAGTTTGTAAAAATAAAAGATCTATCTCCCACATCACTGCGCCACCACCACCAGCCTGAACCATTCACACAAGGCAAAATGGAAGCATGACAAATTCTGACCTACCATCTGAACATGGTAGTTGAAACTGAACCTCATAGTAAAAGACACTGAAGGCTATATTTCTCAAGTTTGGGGAGCCCGTGTAAGCAGCAGCCACAGCTTCCTGTTCTTAGCTGTCAGGAGTGGCACTCGGCGTGGTCTTTAGCGCTCCTCTGCAAGCAAATCTGCCTCAAGGCTCAATGTGTACATTCCGAGTTGTTGCCTGACTTACCTTGTTTTGTAACGGGTAGTTACTGCCTTTCCATCATCTTGAGTTATTCCGGCCATTCTTTCATGACTTCTGATGTCAGCCAGGCCTTTTTGATCAAACAACTGTAGCTCACTGGATATTTATTAATTTATGTATTTTAGGTTTTGGACCATTTCTTTCTCTTTTGTAATCCCCATTTTGATGCACTCTTAACTTCAGCAAGTCGCCCTAAAGGTGTCTAGAAGACTGCCACACCATCGAGTACAAACAAAGTTGAACAGGTGTACCTTGTGTTGTGGCACAGTGGTTGGTGAATGTGCATGCATAGGTTGTTGGAAGCATGGAAGTGCTTATTCTCTGTAGTCTATACTTCTGTGACTTTTGATGGTAGATTGAAAACTACTGAACATCTGGAAAGGCTACCACCAAAGGAAGTAGGGGCTGCTGTAGTCACTCCTGCACCCTAAATGGAGAACATCCTATTTTGTCTTTCGTGGGGATGCGAACATAAACTTTGTGAGCTCTGACGGAGAATCACTGAAACATAATAGGGCTGAAAGCAAATCTTAAATTAGTGTTCCCATTTTTGCACAAGCTAATGTTAGCCTCTGTAGCACAGCTAGCTGCTACAGGAAATTAGAAAAGCAGCAGTTAAACTCACATTTTACTTCATCCATGGGACTGTTCATGAGCTGCTCGTTGATTTAAACCATTTTACAAACATTAGTGGGGCAGTTAGTGTAGTAAAAGCAGTAGTTTTTATTGTCGGTTTAAATGTAATAATCAACTTAAATAGTATGACGAGGTGCATTGAAGCGGAAGTAGATATACCCTGCCAGAGACCTATGCATCTTCACCAGGTTTTCTGTGGAATATTCGGCATAAATCTGCCCTCAGATCTCTTGGGAAAGCAGTCCTATGAATCCACACTAATCCCCTTTTATAGATCTACCCTGGCAGTAGCTAAACCGGCATACTTCTTTTTAATAGTTATTGTTTCAAGAGATTCTTGCAGTTTGGACATTGCTAATACACTGTTACAATCAGCGAGGCAAAGCACAGTGATCAATATCAAAAGCAGAATTGAATCAACATCTCTTTAATCAACTTTCATAGCGTTTAGAGAGTTTGTTGGGTCCAAATAGTTGACCACGTGAGGCTGAAGTGGCTCACATAATTAATCTTAACTTCAGCTGCCTATGTGGACTTGCTCCATGTTGGGGTTTCTGCCTTTCAAAGCAAACAAAATCCTACATGGTTTTCATACTGCAACAGAATATTTCTCCTACACGTCTACTTCACCAGATCTTAGTCAGACAGATCTTAGTCAGACATCAGCAGTTGTCGAAGGTATACATTTATGACACTGATAATCCTTCTTTACATTATAGACAATTCAAAAAACTGGCAATGCATGAATTCACAGTGCACTGATGCTAAATTAGGCGATTTATTTCTGCAGCTTTACTGTTTTCTTGCAGAACAGACTAAATCTTTGAATGATAAAAATCAGCTGTCTCCAGAGTCAGTCCTGAAGGGCCGATGTGGTGTCCGTTTTAGATATTTCAGCTGGTTCTACACATTTAACAAGGATGGATAGATACTAAGAACGATCCTGCAGGACTTGGTTACATGCTAAAAAGTTAATTCAGCCATTTGAATCAACTCAGTTGAAGCAGTTAATTAAAAACATGCAGGATCCCAGGCCTGGAGGACTGGGGTTGGACGCCTCTTCATATGTGGACTTAAAGTAAAGTATATTAGTGTAATTTGATAAATCTTAGATTTTTACCTTACAATAAATGTCAGGTAAGTAGCTTATTCAAGCTGAACCATTGCTCGGTCTGCTAAATCATTGTTATTCCAACAAATAAATCAGTTAATGTATTAGATTTGTTATTTTTATGCATTTAATACATATGTTAACTTTCTGGAGTATATTATTCTATTTTTTATGCTGTTTCTAACACCTGGTTTAAAGTATGCATTCAGAAATTTGCGCGTAGAGTTAGCAAGATAGAAAGCAGTGAGCAAAACGTGTCAGCGTTGCAGTCTTTTCCCAGAAGGTAAACACTGATCTGTTCATCACTAAGCCGTTTCCCTGTGCCTTTCTCTGATCAAAACCGAGAAACGCAACCAGAAATTTGTAGAAATCTAGAGGTGATGTCCCACACTCTCATCCTTGTGCATGCAGTGTTTCAGACACGCTGAGGCCACATGAGGTCAGGAAGTGAAACTGTGAGAACATAAACCTGCTCACCCTTACACAGAACCAAATTTCTGCTCAGCAGAACCAGAAACTGTATTTAAACGCTTTTCATTTTGATCATCTTTTGCTATGTTGCAGAACTCCCTGATGGTAAAATAGGGACTTTCTTCATTATTATGCTTTCATTTTTCACCTTGGTTAGCCAGATGACGTATTTTTGTCATTTATCTCCCCGTGTTCTTGGAATTATCAAATAAAAATTTCACTTCCTTTTACTCAACCAAAGTTGCATTTACAGGACTTCCCGAATGATGACTTCATCAAATGACAGCTGTTTGAAAACATTTTGAATGTTGGCAAGTGAAGTAAATAGCACTGATTGTCTCTTTAATATGGCGCCTCAGTATTGATCAAATGTGGTCACGAGTAAGCAACACTAGTGAATCAGCAACAGATGCATTGATGCACACAAGTCTGGACTTAATTTTATTCCTGATCTGCCGTGTGATTTTGGACAGTGATAGTTGGGACAATATCATTAAGCTATCTGCTAATATTTGAATTCAAACCTTAATTTCTTTCCAAACGTTATACCCATTTTACCTGTTATACCTACTGAACTAAATTACTGAACTAAAAAACTAACAAAAAACTGGATTGCTATTATCTGCAGTGCTTGATACATCTAATGTTATCCACATTTTAAGATAGATCTTCCAGGGAATGGATCCCAGGAGGATAACACACAATATCATTTATACATTGATAATCCAAGATGTTCCGAAGGCCAGAAGGATACAAAGTCCTCTCCTGTGATGTGCCAGGAAACAGCTTCCAGGTGTTTAGATAGTATCCTAAAGAGATGTCCCATACAGCCTCATAATAGGAGATAATGTGTTTAAAAACTTTACTAGTTTTACAAAAAACTCTTCTAGTTCTTTGTCTGTCTGTTTACTCAGACAGACAAAGAAAATAACCAATAAACAGTTAAGTGATTTCTTACCAGAATATCTATTGGGTGTTTGTATCCTTATTCTCTCTGAGAGATATTATCTAAACTGGGGAAACGGCAGATCTCCCTCTTCCCTGATACTTGTTTTCTTCTGCTCATGATCTGACCCCTTACTTTATTTTTCTATTGGGTTCCAACCCCTGACTTGAACAGCAAACAGGCTTAAATCGGAGGCAACTGGACTTTCGTTCACCTACCCAGGAGTCTTTGTCAATTCTGGTGCGAGCCACCAGATACTATGATACTCTGACTTGGAGTATCATTGTCTTTGCCCCATATTTTTTCTTTGCCATGGTCACAAAAATCTGGGTTGCATGTAACATCCCTTGTGGGTACATAAATTATGTCACACACACACTTTGCGGATAGCAAAGTAAACTTGAAGGAATGAATTTCGCTCAAGGCAAAGCCTAGACACCAAACAAAAGCTTCATTAGGCTATTTGTATCCGGGATCTTGTTTTTTTTTCAGTTAAAATCATGTCATGACCTCAGGTTATGGTTGTAATTGTTGATTTTAGGCCTTTTAGCTGAGCTCTTTCTTCACAATGACAGACTTAAGGCTGGTACATACTCCAACAAGACATTTGTTTTCACTTGCGGAGCGAATTACATCATTTTGTTCTCCCAGCCCCGGCTTTGAGGGTCTCCCTGCATGTTCTCGACACGTCTGGGCAGAACTTTATTCTCAAGGGGTGTCCAACTACTGTACTGTGATTGGACAGGATTAGTTAGGTGCGTTTAGGTTGGAGAAGTGGAAATGTCTCACACATCTGTGGAACTGCAGTCATCCAGTCCCGTGGTTCAACTCTGGTCGTTTAAGTGGTCGAAGATGCCAATTCCGCTCACTTGCGCTGTTTACTCTATAAATTATCCAACCGGGGCAGTTCGCCTTCGTAGCAACGCATGTCCCCGATATTCACAGTCTTTACAAATAGCAGCAGAGCACACCAGGTCAGCTGTGATGTGGGGCGGACTTCAGCAGCTGAGTGTCTCGTGCTCTATGTATAGACAGAGCCAAAACAACCTTTTTCTGTGTTCTTCCCACCCCGATTACTAGGAAAAAAACTCTTTGTTCTCGTGAAGTATGTAACGGCCTTAAAGGCCAAACCTTTGTTGCTGTAAAAGAACTCCCAATTCGTTATCCATCTATTTCTCCATTTCCCCCTAAGTTGTGAATAGGTGACAGAAATACTTGAACAAAAACTCATCCCAGGCCCATAACAAACATCCTAGAGTGACTCTGACATCACAGTGCTATATTTTCTGTGAATATAGGCTACCAAGGGATAAGTACTGCTTAAACAACAAAAAGTTTAAATTTATCTTTGATCCCACTAAAGACCCTGTTGGTGGCAAAATGCACAATTAAGTTGGTTTTCACAAACACTAATGAATCCAAAGAAGATGCTGTAGTATTGGTAATATTACAGGTAGTAAAACACACTGCTGGAATATGGTAAAACTGATTTGACATATATTCTAAATGGGGCAAGATAACAATAAAAAGATTAACGACATCTATCATAACAACTTGTCATGGTAATTGTGTTTATGTTAGAGCTTTATCTTGAACACCATATGGTTAATAAGTCCATGTTTCTCAACACTAAAACACCGACTGGCAGAAGGATAGCGTGCTCAGATGCTATGCTGTATGATGTTATAAAAAGACCATTTGCTTGCAAGGAAAAAAGTCACTGCTTATAAACATCCCTTAATCTGCTATAAAATACAAGAAATTTAATTCAGCAGCTAGGTAGCGTGGCATAAAGACAAGAAACCACTCATTTGATAGCCTGTCTTCATCATTTGTGATTAGTCTTTTCATTTAAACAATTAAAATATAAAACTGTGTTTCACAGATCACCTTGTTTTTGTAATTTCCTTTTTTTATGTGCTAAGATAACTTAATAACAACTAGTTTGCTAGCCTTGCTGTTTTATAAGGTATATGAGATTTGGTTATGGACCACTCAACTGTCCATGTTAAGCTAACCAAACCACTGACTTTAATTTTACATTTGTTGTGAGTCTTTTCATAAAAATAAATACAGTAAGAAACGCTGCAAAATCAGATCATCATTCTAAACTGACCTAAAGAAGATTATACAATGTTTATCGATCAGCAGTTGGACCTTGGGTATGACATTATGGCCGAGTTAGGTGGGTTCACGTTTTAAGTCGGAAAAGATCAGGATTTGCTCTTTGTTTTGGTGCTAGCTACTTTTAGCAATATAGAGCCTGATAACATTTCTTTGACCTGCTCGAGATAGGCACCCAGGTGGAAAATCTTAAACTCTTCATTCTAACCTAACCCTTGAGTTTAACTTTGTCATGAGTATTTTCATAAAAAAAATTCTAAATATTGCAACATATTATAAAGTTTATATTATTTAACTTTTGTAACATCTTCAGCTGTCTATGACATTCTGCCTTAGTCGCCTGTGTTTAGTTTCACACTTGCAATATTCTGAAGCTTTTTAACCTTTGAACCAAAACGTGAGCTTATGAAATAAGGTAATATCAAGAAAAGTGATTACTCACTTTCGACCATTTCGATTATTTCTAGATAATATTTGAACCACAGGAACCGCCTATTTGTATCAAGACGTAACTTTATATCAGAGACCTGCAAACATCACATGCAGAGTTCCTTAGAGGACCATCTTTCCCCCCATTTAATATCTACATGCTCCCCCTAGCTCAGATTATGACAACTAACAATAAGTTAGCATAACTATGCAGATGACAAACAGCTCTACATTTCAATGTCATTAAAGGTAACTATGAACCCATTCAAGAACTGGATAGATGCATAGAATAAATCCATGCATGCATATGCCATAATTTTCTTCAGGTGAATAAAAACTAAACTGAAGAAATTATTTTTGGATCCAAAGGAAGAGCCACTGATTAGGCATCTGGGTGTAGTAATGGATTCAGACCTGAACCTTCAGAGGCATCTAAAGGCAATTACAAAGTCAGCCTTCCAGACCCTGAAGAACAGTTCCAGAATAAATATCTTGACAAACCCATCCTTACATTTATCTTTAATTGAATTGATTACTGCAACGGTGTCAGGTTTTGGGTATTGGGAAATGAACCGAAGTGCTGACAAGAACTCGGGAGTCGCATGTTGAATGGAGAAACTAAGTTTAATAAAATAACAAGGCTTACAGGATGACTGGAATCCAGGAACACAGCAAGATGACCAGAACAGAGACAAAGGAAAAACCTGACTAAACCAAGAAAGAGCTGGCAGAAAAATAAGATCTACTGAAATAGTAAAGAGCAGAAGCTAATGTTGAGGAAAATAAATATCTTAGTTGTTATATTAATCAGGTATTTGTATGGAAGAACTGAGGAATGCATGGTTTTTGACTGTGTCTCGCTTTGAGGACAAAATAAACATGTAGCTTGCAGGATGTGTTGAGAGGCGATTTATGGCTGGGATAGGTCATTTGGCTTGACCCCTAACCGAGAAGAACAGCCTCTTTGTTCGAAAACAGATAGCCCCCAAATCTGAGACCACCCCTCCCGAACTAAGCAGGAGGGGCAGTCAGCTTATTAAAAGGATGTCTTTGAGAACTTTAGATTAGACAAAAAGCTGCAATACTTGGGAGAAGCACGTAGGTAACAATGGTAACGTAACTTTTGTCTCCGTTGGGAATTCCTAATGAATTAAATATGCATATTTGATCTGATCAAATGTTTTTCCTTTACTGCCAAATCTTAAGCCGGGGTAATACGGGTCTTCAGAGATAACCAGGAGCAGGCCAGTATTAATATCTACAATTACTAAGATGGGAACCCAATCTAATAGAGAATGTACTAATAATATACATCTTGAACAGAAAACTAAACTAATGACAGAAACAAGGATCTAAGGATAAACAATAATAAAAGTGCAAATCATAAACAGGCTTCAGGATCCCGGGGAGCCACCATAAATAATTAAACCTCTGGGGATCCTGACAAACGGCGTCTTCACAAGTCTGCCTGAAAAGCTGATGAGACAGCTGCAGTTTATCTAGAACTCTGTTCCCCGCGGCCTGAATGAAACTAATCAAGTAGAGCACAGCACCCAGTATCTCAGAGGATAGACTTTAAAATACTTCTATTAGTTTATAAAACACTGAATGGCTCAGTACCTAAACACAACTAAGATTTGTTGTCAGTGTATCAACCCTACAGACCACTCAGGTCTTCTGGTTCAAACCTATTCTGCATACCCAGAACCAGAACCAAACGTGGCGAAGCAGCATTGTGTTCTTGTGCCCCACTTATCTGGAACAAACCCGAAGTTCTTTTAAATCAAGCTTGAAAACCCATTTATTTAGAACTGCCTCTGAATGTTATACTTGAACTATAAAGTGAAATACCATTAGTCCGAGTTTGTTGTCCAGCTTTTCCTAACCTGCTTGTATTATGCTACTGCAATGCCCTTTTCTCTGTGTCTCATTTCTTGTGTCATTTTTATGTAAAGCACCTTGAACTGTTACTGAAATGTGCTATACAAATAAACTTGCCCTGAATAGTGAGTTTACAGCTCAACTTCTACTACCCAGCATAAATCACACCTCACCATTAACCAATCACCATTAACAGCTTCACAAGTCAATCTTCTGTGGCGTTAAGTCATTCACCATCAAAAACATAACATATCAGAATGAAGCAAAGACTTGATAGAAAGAAAATCTACAGTAGTCCCATCCTGATGATGTTGATTCTGTATGTTATGTGGAAATTGGAGGGGGAGAGTTGTTAGAAAAGCTTTCAGAAACACACTTGACGAAAGGTGTCCATTTGATAGCTAAATGTTTCTCTTTTGTGTTAAACTTGAATTACTGCTGTAGAAATAACAGCATTGTGTTGTTTTTCTCTGGGGGTGAGAGATATGGTGATACACGTTAACACGTGATTTTGTGGTGAAAGGGAAACCATATAAGCAAGTGAAGATGAGTAAACTGACAGCTGTTCAACACCGACAAGGACGTACTCCTGTCTGCTGGTTCCCCTTTTCCACATTTACTTGGGTAAATATTATATTGAAAATTTTTAAAACGTATTGTTAAAGTGCGCTGTTAAGTGTGTTAATGTTAACTGACTATACTTTCCTCTGTCATTTTAGGTCAAATGGAAGAGACAACTACTTTTATAACTTCAGACACATCTATTGTGTCAACGGTAAGTACAATTTTAAGATAAAAAACTTAATTTTTTTTAAATAAGAAAACACTGACAGCCTTTCTCTTGTTGTTATACTGTGTGTCTGAGTAGAATAAACAGCTTGTAGCACAACCAGGGAGGCCACAATGTAGTTTTTCATTGTATCGCTGTATAATAGATGACTCTACCTCAATTTGTGCGGAAAATACATGTTCCTTCTCAACAATCACGTGTGTTTGGCAGCAGACATCTGCAGTGCAGTTAAATGCCTCAGACAGCGTCATAGCTCCGTCGGTATCAAACTTTCCATTGTTTGTGAAAACCTAAGCCCCCCCGCTGTTTTATCTTTGCCCTACATCTAAACATATTGCTGCCGGGGTACTGAGATGTGCAGCCGGAGCCCCCTTTCTTGAGCCCCTGTGGATCCTTCACCCCCTCAGGCTTGGATAGCAGCAGGAAACGGTGCAGTTGTGTGGTTTTTTCCTGCACAGACACAACACCTGCACCTGTCAGCGAACTCTCGGTTAGCGTGTACGTCACAGACAGCGTTTGATGCACCCTTCGCTACATTCCCACCAGATGTGGGTTACGTTGTGAAACCTTCTGCAGTTGACGGGCCGGTTGACACGAAAGGGAGTAGGAAAATATGCACCGCAGAAAGCTAAATCATTGTGGGAAACAGCTTAGCGGTCGTTGTGCTGAAAATGTTTATCATGTTACTCAAAATACTTGTGTAAAACATACCCGAAAAATCTGTTTTTCTGCAGTCTGTAGATGCTGATTATGATCCTGGGTCGACTGAAGACACAGGGATGTGTGAAAGAAACTGGGTCAGGGACTTTCGCGGCCAGTACGAGCCACCTCTCTTCTGGATCATCTTCATCCTTGGGTCTGTGGGTAACCTGCTGGTGGTTTGGATTTACCTCACCGTGCGCAACCGCCTCAAAACAATGACCGACGTCTACCTGCTGAACCTGGCTGTGGCGGACCTCCTCTTCCTGTGCACGCTGCCCTTCTGGGCGGTCGACGCCGTCAATGGCTGGGACTTTGGGAGCAGCTTTTGCAAAATAGTGTCCGCTGTCTACAAGATCAACTTCTTTAGCAGCATGCTCCTCCTCACTTGCATTAGCGTGGACCGCTACATCGCCATCGTGCAAGTGACCAAAGCTCAGAACTTCAAGAAGAAGAGACTGTTTTACAGCAAACTTGCTTGCCTCTGTGTCTGGTTTGTCTCGACCCTCCTGGCCCTGCCTGAGTTTATCTTTGCTGAGGTGAAGTTGGAAGGCGGAGAGGGAAATTCCTTTTGCACCATGGTCTACTGGAACAACGCGTTCAACCAGACAAAGATCCTGGTGCTGTCCTTGCAAATTTGCATGGGCTTCTGCCTTCCTCTGCTGGTCATGGTCTTCTGCTACTCGGTGATAATCCACACGCTCCTGCGGGCCAAAAGCTTTGAAAAGCACAAGGCCCTGCGCGTCATCTTCGCCGTGGTGTTTGTGTTCGTTCTCTCCCAGCTCCCTCACAACACTCTCCTGATTGTGGAAGCCACGCAGGCAGCCAATACCACCATTACAGACTGCACCACCGTGATTCATGTTGACATAGCTGGACAGGTCGCCAAGAGTCTGGCCTTTACCCACGCCTGCCTCAACCCCTTCCTGTACGTCTTCATCGGAGTTCGGTTCAGGGAAGACCTCACGAGGATAGTGAAGTCGTGCGCTGGTGGCATGGGCAAAGGAGGGCTCAGTAAAATGCAGGCAGTTCCCAAACGTCCATCTGTCATGTCAGACACTGAAACTACCCCTGCCCTATCCATATAGATATTTCCAAAATACTACACCTGAGACCTGAGCCTAGTAATCATATTTCAAATTGGATTCCTGATGCATTAATTACCACCAACAGATGAACCATAACATTTGCAACTCTGGAAAACAACCAATCTTTACTCATTTTCTGACAGTTACAGACATATTTGTTCACTGGAATACCTGTACAAACTCTACTGATATGTAAATATTGTGTGTGTTTTTTTTACTTTCCATCACATGTGTGTTGTGTGCATCTCTATTGTGAGTGAAAATGAACTGTATTTGTAACTTTTAAATGTAACAACAACCATTAAAGATTTAAAGAGATGGGGAAAAAAAAATTGTTTGTCATTGCATGTGCATCCTGCAGAGCAGAGCAGAGCGTTAAAATGAATGATTCAGCAAATGAATGCAGAGTGACTGTGGCTCTAGCTTCTTGAGCGATGAGCTCAACAATGTCTTTGTTTGCTTTCACTGGTGTAACGTATTCTGTGTGGTGGGCACTACAGGCTTCACTGTGGCTGCTTCAATCCACAATGTTTTCGATCTGACTAGACGTCTCCCCCCGCCGTGTGTTGCCAGTCTGTGCCGTACTGTGTGCCGACGACTCTTTCATTGTTGAAACGAGGTTGGTTATGACTTGGCAGTTTCGGTGTTTGCCAGTTTAAACTCGGATGAAAGACGTTTCTCATATTGACCTCGTAACGGCTGTGGTTCAGACAACGAGACAGATGAGTTTAAAACGTTCCACGTTTGGTGGCAGGTTCACCTTGGCACGTTGGATATCAGTTTCGTCAGCTTTAAACTACAAAACGCGGTGTGCCTAGTGCTTGAATGCATAGAGAGTTCGGTGTAATACCGTGCTCTGGAAAAACTACTTCTTGTCTGACTCATTACCTTGTGAAAGATTTCACCCTGTGGCATCCTGAGTCAATACTTTGCAGAACCACCTTTTTACCGTAATTGCAGATGCAATCTTTCGAGTATCAGCTTTGTTCATCTAAAAACAAGACATTCTTGTAAATTCTTTGAAAATGGCTCAGTAGCACCATACAGAGGCAACAACGTTTTTAACCGCAAACAGGATTTCATTTGGCTTTCATTCAAGAGTTTTTCTTGCATAGAGCACAGATTTGGAGAGTCCGTGACTATCAGTGGTCCTTTGCACTGATTCTTCTACTTGAGCTGAGGATTTCTGTAGCTCCTCCAGAGTCACAATGGGGCCTCTCGGCACCTTCTCTTTTCATTGGTCCCCTTGCTCAGTCTGTTAGTTTAAGTGGGAAACCATGTCTTGGTAGGTTTGCCAATGCGAACAACCCTTTCCACCTTCAGATGCAGGATTGTACAACGTGCTGTAAGATGTTGAAAACTTGGGATGTTGTTTAAAGACCCAACCCTGCTTTAAACTTGTCTAGAACTGTATCCCTGACCGGTCTGTCGATGTTCTTGGTCTGCAGTACTTTTCCTTGGTCCAGGACATGAAAATCCAATTAATCACATTACAGTTTGCAGCAAATCTATTAGGGTGGCCATTGCCCCCACATTTCTTGGAGCCACTCATCCAAGGGGAACCCCTTCTTCTGCACCATTTTGATTTAGCACCAAATCAGAAGCTTTTTAAATTACTTGGCAGTTTCTACATCGCCAGCCACTTGCATTGCATTGCCATATTTTCTTGCAGTGAATACTGAATACATTGTGCACAAGACTAGGGGGCACCTTCAACACATCAAAAAACCTGCTTAGGGTACAACTGACATTTTTGCGTACGAGTACTCAAGCTGCGCCCCCTGGCGATGCCATGCTAGGCAGAGAGCCATGCCCCCATTTCAGAAACTGCTACTAGAGCCTGGTGCTGGGGTTTCTTCTCCTTATGTCTGAGTTATAATTCAAAGCTACAGTGTTTTCTCAGCCTGGGTTGCTTAGCTTTGTTCTTCTTTTTTGAGTTTATAGTCAATCTAATCTGACCATAAATCTATTTTCTTATCACACATCCACAGACTGCAAAAAGGAGGCACGTGGCAGTGCAGAAGGAGACAGAAAAGAACATGTTATTGAAAAAAAACAAAAACCTGGGGTGTTATTGTGGTCCTTGAGGTCGGCCCCAGACTGGCACTGCATACCTGCTGAATTCAGGTGAGACCACAAACGCATTTGCTACTTTCCTGATCACGGCATCTCCCTCTCACGACAGGAAACCATCAGTGCGAGTCAATAACAACATGTTTCTGTTACAGCTACGATGGTGATTGAATGCCAGTTACCTAAGATCAGCTTCCAGCTTTCTAGCATAAAAGCTGAAGCTTGTTCATTCTGCAAGCGTTGCCATGAAAATGTTGCTTAAACAACAGATTTCTTGCAAAAGAGAGCGGGTCACGCAGCTGATCCCATGCATGCAAAACACACGTTTGTCTCATGGTTCTTCAAAAAAAAAAAAAAAAAAAGTGTCACGTCTGATTGCACAAATACTTCTAGTTTTGTTTCCCATTAAACTCTTACTAAAGCAAGTGAATTAAACAACAGTTTTATTAAGCAAGAATCCCATCATGGGAATAAAAACCTGACAGATTTCATTTTAGCGGCAGTGCGCAACAGAAATAGCTTGAATACATGTTTATTAATCCAGTTAGTGGCAACACAAGTAGCACTCAAGGGAGAGTTTGCGACATCCCGAAGGTCACGCAAAATTGCACTTCTATCTCACATGAAGACGACCTAAACAATTAGCCTAATCATTTTCATCTCTGTAAATAGAATGCGACATAGACGAACAGATGTGCATGCATTCACGCTGCTAGTTAAGAGAAATTCCATATGGGACACAACAGTGGTGCAGTGGTAATACACGCGACCCATGCACGGGCCCGTATTCCTCAAGGCAGCCGTCTCGGGTTCGCCTCCCAGGCCTTTCAAATACAGGCCACAAGTGCCGCAAAAAACAAGAGCAACTTCACATGGAAATGTATATTTTAGCAGTAGCTTCTAAATAAAATCAGCTGCAAAAAATAGAATTCAATTGTGCAACAGATCTTTTTAGAACAATCTAAGCTTTCCCCCCTGGTATCTAAAATGATGGAGGTTGATTTAATGAATTTAGACACAGCAAAGTAGATTATTGTAAATAGAGACTGAGGCCTTTTCAAAGCCTCAGTGAGATTTTTACAGCCTTGGAAGGTGATGGTAGATTAAAAAAAATACATCTGAACTAAAAGAATGATTGGACATGCACTAAAGTGGATTTGATTAAAATCTGTTATTGTAACAAAATAAGTAAAAAAAAAAAAAAACATCCATCAATTCCAGATCTTGTTTGGATTTGAAACTCTTCTGAAATGTTTTATGAGTTTTTTCCCCTCACTGAATCATGAGAAAACACAATACTGGTTTATTAATTTTCTTGTAGGTTCACACATGTCCTTTTAAATGTACTTGCTTAATTAGGAAAGTAATTGCGACTAAAGCTGTGAAAAAAGTTGTGGAATAGACATTATCGTATTTCCTTCCTTACAGAAAGTGGTTACAAGAAACAGAAAACACTGATTGGATAAAATGGCTGCAGTTTGGTTGAGCAACTGTGAGCGTTTAGCAGCTCACACGCTTTATTTACATAAACAAGGAAATAATTAAAATGGTTTCATTTCAGTAAGGTAAAAGTATTTGCGCAAAACATTCTTTACATTTTATTCCAGAGAAAGTCTTTAAAACCTTGAAATTGTTTTGACTTTATTTTCAATCCAGGAATATTTTCTTATTATTTTCACCTTAACTAAATAAATCAAGTTTATTTATTTTTTTTCTTAAGAAATCTACACTGATACCAGACAGATTTGCTTAGAAGTGGATTTAAATTTTTCTCGAATTTATTCCTTTAGCATTCTGGGTAAATTATGCTAAAAAAAAGCAATTAAATTGCTCTAATTTTGTGGTTCCTAAATGAGTAAGCGTCCATCCCCCTAAAATATTTTTAACTTTGTTGAGCGCAAGCAGAAAAAGGGAATATACAGATATAAAGGTTTTATTTATTTTGAAGTGCTGTTTTTTGTTGTTGTTGCTTTGTTTTATTTATGTTTTGTTTTGTAAGACTGATAGAATATACTATAAAGTGATCTTTTCTAGTTTTTATTTTGGTTTCTAGGAAAACTAAAATAGGATTCCTGACCAGAGAGAGAGAGAGAGAGCAACCGTTAAAGGCCCTTTAGGTAAAAACATCAAATAAATGGGGTTTCTTTCTGGATTCAGTCCTATTTCATAAAGGCCTGACTTCCAGGCACTGCTAATCTGCTGGATGTTTTCTCCTTCTGATAACACAGAGTAAGCCACTGGCTTCTTGATTTTCCAGGGTCCAGTTCAAAGAGCCCCGCCTTGTATTTAAGAGTCTTAAAGGGACGACGACACCGTATCTGTAAGCTCAACACATGTCAACTGTTGCTGTTCATTCCTGGATCCTGGCTCAACATAGCACTAAATGTAGGAGGGGAGAGAGCTTCCTCTCAGGTGGCACCTAATCTGTGGAAAAGCCTGGTTTTGCAAATTTGAGCTGAACAGATGGTTGATTATTTTCAGTCTCTTAAAATTCCACTTTGGCTTTTAACTCCAGCTGTACAAAAAAGTTTACTTTTGTTATGGTTGTTTTCTATAATTTTATTGTTAATTAATGCTAATGTCACACTTTGTGCACCATTTTAGACAACAAAAAGAAATCTTATTGAGCTGTTATGTGTTTTTTCATGCCTGAAACGTAATTTTGATATAATCTTTCTGGGAGTAGATTTGAGCCCAAGGGATTGCTGTATTATCTCTGTCAAGGGGTATAAAATTTGTCTTTTTTTCTGCTCAAACGATGGTTAGTGTTAAGTAAAACACAATACCTTGCAAAAAATATCAAATCTTTTCCCATTTTGTCGTGCGACAACCACAAACCTCAAAAGGGTTTTACTGCGATTTAGTGTGAAAATGTGACGTGAAAGGAAACGGATGTATGCTTTTCAATTTGTTTTTAATAAAAGTAACTCTGAAAAATGTGCTGTCCATTTATGAGTCAATACTCTGCAGAACCACCTCAGGTTCATATCTCTACCAGCTTTTTGAAACATAAGGTGGGTTTCTTCTGCCTATTCTCTGCAAAACTGCTCAATTAAACTCACTTTGAGTCTGTTAGTAATAATTGGGTAACTTATTCAGGCAGTTACTTTTTTTAGGGGTATCGACATAAAGGGGAGCGAATACAAACCAAAGCCACACCTTTCAGATTCTTATTAAAATAAATAAAAAGCATGCATCATTTTCCTTCTGTCCAGAACTGTGCCCTGTCCTGTGTTACCTGGAGAACAAAGCATTTGTGAAAGGAGTCTCTGAATTTGGACCACAAGATGGAGCACTTGGCGCGGCAGAGTGGATTTTTTTCCTTTTCCACTTAGTTACCAGCCTGTCCTCTAGTTAGAAATGAAAGTACCCCCATCTAGTGGCGTTTGAGAAAGGTTGGCCGTAAACACACACACATATACACATATACACACACATATATATATATATATATATATATATATATATATATATATATATACATACATATACACACATATATATAGATATACATATACATATATATAGATATACATATACATATATATAGATATACATATACATATATACATATATATATATATATATATATATATACATATACATATATACATATATAGATATACATATACATATATATATATATATATATATATATATATATATATATATATATATATATATATACATATATACATACATACATATATACATACATATATACATACATACATATATACATATATACATACGTACATATATACATATATACATACGTACACACATATACATATACATACTATACATACACATATATACATATACATACTATACATACGTACACACATATACATATACATACTATACATACACATATATACATATACATACTATACATACACATATATACATATACATACTATACATACACATATATACATATACATACTATATATATACATATATACATAGACACGTATATACATATATACATAGACACGTATATACATATATACATAGACACGTATATACATATATACATATACACGTATATACATATACACGTATATACATATACACGTATATACATATACACGTATATACATACATACATATACACGTATATACATACATATACACGTATATACATACATATACACATATACACACACGCTCAGCTGGAGTTAAAAGGCAAAGTGTGATTTTAAGATGATCAACAGACTGTTCAGCTCAAGTTTGTAGAGCCAGGCTTTTCCACAGATTAGGTGCTATGTATTGATATAGTTTGTTTTTGTTTCTTAAAAGCAGACAAAAGTTACAAGCTGTACGGCCAACCTTGCTCAAACGCCACTAGATGGGGGTACTTTCATTTCTAACTAGAGGACAGGCTGGTAACTAAGTGGAAAAGGAAAACAAATCCACTCTGCCGTGCCAAGTGCTAACAAGTCTCAAAAATGCTAAAATATATGTTTTACTTAAGTTTCACTCTCCCTGTTATCCCACACCTTTGGGTTATGGTAATCCCCACAGTGGGCAACATGCAAAAAAGCAAGAGTTGTGCAGGTCTGGGTTGTGTAGCAAAGCAGGCGAAAGACTCACAAGTAGAGCAGCACCTGTGGTTTGGGAACATCCCATCTATCTTTGTGCACAGCGGGAATTGTCCGCGTAAATGTGTGTGTGCTGATGCATGAGCGAGACGTGTGAAAGCAAGAACGAAAAAGAGGGATATAAGCAGGACTTGGTGGAGTCTATGAGTAATAGGAGAGACTCCGTAAGCATATGGGACCCGTTGACACTGAGCAGGCTGCGGTCTGGTTCAAACTGGCCTGCGGCCTGGTTCTTGTGGACAACAAAAGGCCTCAGGGGCGGCGGCTTATGCATCAACGGAGACCCGCGGGCTCTCAGCAGCATTTACTACTAAAGCCCAGCGTAAACTTTGGGAAGTTGGGATTATTGTGAGGTTTCAAGCGAGCTGCGGGGGAAAACAAGGGAGGAAAGGGCAGCTTTTATCCATGCAAACAGACGAGTCTTCAGCGGGGGGAAACAGGACGTGTAATAGAACTCGGACCCCCACAATTCCAGCCCGAACAAGGAGCCTCTTATCAGCCGCCATCTCCTCCTGCAGCTAATATTTCACTTCAGCTTCCAGGCCCACAGAATGAGAGACGTTTCCATTTCATGTCAGTCATTTCCAGGCCTGCGTGTTACCTGTGTGGTGATAAGTGTTTGACTGACTGGGAGCATCGTTAGTCACTGTCCGGTTCCGAGTGACAGCCACAGATTCCCGGATGATGAGAGGAGGAGGAGGAGGAGGAGGGGGAAGAGGAGGAGGAAAACGGAAAGCAATGGCAGAGGAAGAGGAGGACACACAATCACATCGTTACGTTTGTCTGTGCAGACATTCACAACAACCATGTTTGAGTAAGAAGTCATCCTGGGGTATTCAGTTTTTGTATGACCAGTCTATATCAGATTTAATGTTCTGCAACCTGTTTTGCTTCAAATAAGTTACTGAATAAACACTGATGCCAAAAATAGTCACAATATTCTACTCTTTAAAAATTAAAATGTTTATTTGACTCTTTGTTAGATTATCGCATACATTCTGTACTGAGAATTTATAATACACACAGATCTCAACTTCTATTCAGAATATATGTCTTCCAGTGTATTTAAGTATAAACCAAGTTACAAATGTATTTTTTTTTATTGGATCCTAAAACTACAAATAAATCAATAAATCTGGTGAAAAACATCATGTGCACTGAACCACAAAACATAGGCTACTCATAAACCTAAAGTACCACAAGTAATGCAAAGATTTCCCCATAGTTTTTCTATAAACCATTTGATATAATTTATTATTATTTGCTCTGTTATTTCTATGGCTGATTCTTAAAAAATCTCTCTACTGCTAATCAAACATTTAGACTTTTGTCATTCAATGGCTTTTCCTTATTTTTATGATGTTCTACATTACAGATACATCATTAAGGCATAAAAACTATGACTCAAAAGTATATAGAATTATCCACCAAACAAAAAAATGTGAAATAACTCAAAACATCGTTTATATTTTAGCTTTTTCTAAATCCTTTGTTTCGATGACTGCTTTAGTAACTCTTGTCCCTCTGTCGATGAGCTCATGAGGGTTGTCATCTGAAATGCTTTTCCAATTGTCAAGAGTTCCCAGAGGTAGTAATAAAAAATAAAGACAAACCACTGAATGAGAAGGTGAGTCCAAACTTTTGATGGTTGTGTATGTAGACATATAAAACTCTGCCTGTGTAAAAAGAAGATGTTGCATTTGCTATCTTGGCCTGTTGAATAGAACTGGTACCTCTGTAGTATTTAGATCCTCCACCAGAGGGTATAAGACAAGTAATGTTGATTGTTGTCTGCAACATGAAGCTGGAGATTAACACTACTCTAAAGCTGGTTAATGCATGCATTCCTTCCGGTTTGAACATCTGCAAACACTGCAAATAGGACAGCAAACAGTATATTGAATTTAAGGCTTAAAAGTAGTTTCTAATTAAGGGTTAATTACGTGTAGGGTTAACGTGTGAAAGCTCAACATTTGAAGAATTTATGAACTAGAAAAACATTGACAGTTTTGGGGTCTGAGAACGACAGCAGCAGCCTAAAGTATGTGGGTAGCGTTTAATTAGTAGGAATCAGAAAGGGGTTTTGCATGATTGAACCCTTTGTGAACCCCTCATTTTGGATCCTTACACACATCTAGGCAAGGCAAGATTATTTATATGGTACTTTTCAGTAACAAGACGATTCAAAGTGCTGTACATGAACAGAGAAACATTATATAGGGAAATATTACAAAGGAAAAGAAGACATTACAACTAAATGTTGTAAAATAACTTAAATGTACACAGGTAATCCGGTCAGCTAAATACCATGTTCAATTATGTAATTTATCAGAAACATAAAAAACAAGTATGTATGGTTTCTGATTGCATTGTGCCCCACCACTGACCACCCCCGCTCCCGTTCCAGGTAGTGCCGCCCTGGGCAGAAGTTCATCTATCATTTCAAATACCGTCGCTGGTAGAAGTTATGTTTTAAATAGTTAAAATATACTTCAACATATCAGGTAGATTCAAAACAGCCTTTAATACGTACTTGAAAAAGTCAGTTAAATTCTAATTATTTTTAAGGTAATTTTGTTTAATATTAATAAACTGAGGTAGGCCTTACTACTCAAATAAATTTGTCAGTCTCTAACAATTCTTTCTAAACTGAAAGACAGTTTGTTAATTTAGGGTTTCTTAATCATATATTAAAAAGAAGAAAACAGCAGAATGGACAGTTTGTAACCAAAAATATAAATGTAAAATGTCTTCCTTATTAACACCAAACATTAAAGTGATTAATAAGGATTCAGTAGCAACTGCAGTCATGATGGTCACAGGTTTTATGGATGCAGATGATCTATATAAAAACAAACATTTATTGTGGCTAAAACCATACGGGTGCATAGCATTAGTCCGACAACCCAATAGTCCAACAACCCTAACCCTACCCTGACAACTTAAGGCACAAGTCATGACCGTTCTGTCTAATGTGGGAAAAGTTTAGTTTTCTTCACCATGCACTCACCATGAAGTTCAATCCAATGCCATCAGAGAGTACTAGGCATGGTAACTGCTGAAACAGATAAGATGAATTTGGTCATAGGCCTAGTGCATGAATCTTCTCAAGGTATAGGCCTGCTGAGAATCAACACTAAAAACCAAGCTCAATTTTTCATCTTGAAACTGGGTTGTTGGACTAATGGGTCATCCGACTATATCAGACTAGTGCGACTGTCGGACTATTGGGCAGACCCCAATCCATACCCGACAAGCACAATCAAGATTTGATTTAATTTTTTAAATTAAGGCACACCATATTACTGAAACAGAAAAATAAAACGTTCTCACGAAGTGGCATGGACACCTTCATCATGATAGCCACAGCTAAGACTGATCATTCATTGGAAATGACTGCCTGGGGGTTAAGAAACTCCGCTTGCTAGCAAGTTTGAGCTTAGCATTAGCGCTATCGCTAAACCAGTTAAATCTGGATGAAAGAATTTTAGGTCTACAATCTACTCTAAGGAAGATGGCATGTTACATTTTCTCTGACAATCACCATTGAGATGTGCACTTCACTAACAATGAGTGCCTCAAGGTTAAGAGGTTTACCTTGCTATCGAGCTTAACGTTAGCAATACCACTGTCTATCGCTATGCTAGTTAATGCTGGACTCAAACTTTTAGAATTGGTTGTACCAAGGCGTAACCAGGTGTAAACATTTTCCATGGTAACTACATTTATTGGGAATGACTACCTGAGGCAGGGTTCCTATGGATGCTTGAAATCCTTGAAAATTCATACATTTTAACAAGGTGTTTTCAAGGTTTGGAAAGTACTTAATTTCTGTATAAATTCCTTGAAAGAGCTTGACATTTAAATAAAGAGCACTCTACAGTTTCATTTAAAACCTCAATTTGATATTTTATATTAAGGCACAAAATAGCAGTAGACAGCAACCGATGAAAATACCAGCTACTGGATCGGAAGTGTCCTCTGACATAACTACAATGCAGCCACATGGCTGCATCCAAAAACATCTTTTTGGACTTTTTGAAGGACTCTTCAGCCAAAGTGAAAGTGCGTCAGCAGTCGCCATGATAAGAGCTGTCTGAATAGTGCAGTGAGTAGAGAAGGAGGTAGGAAATGGAGTCCTCTCATAACTCATTTAGCATAGGAACCTTGCTCAGTCCCTTACCAGTGCAAAGGAACTATAAGGAATCCCACAATCCTTTGCGTGGCATGACGTACAAGTACAGCTCACATCACGGATACTAATGAAAATGAGAAGAGAGAGCAAGCACTTTGTAGTTCTTTTTCAGAAGGCTGTAGGTCCGGATTTGACTAGAATCATCCATGTGACTTAATGACGTCAGAGTTAAAGGCTGTCCGAGATCGGCACAACAGTCTGTAGCTCCTTTCCTCTCCAAGATACAGTTCTTACTGTTGACCTCATGAAAGGTCAAGGAAAATGAGCTAGGAGCTACAATTAGGACTTTATGGATCCAGCCTGTGCTAGTCGCACATGTCATCTACAGTAAAATGTGCACAACGAAACCTTTTTTTATTGAAAACGCTAGTAAAGGCGGTTAGTGATTTCATTACTCAAAAATGACCTGTGAATGGGCAATTTAACGTCATGCCCACAATTTCCAGAGACAGTCCCCGTTTTGGACAGCCTGTCCTTGAGCTGAAGCTGTCCCCGTAATTGTCCCTGATTTCAGTGTTTTATAAATGAGAACAAAATGTTGAAGTTTTAGGACCAACAACAGTTAATATGGTAGCTGGTCGCGCTGATGTTAGTACAGACAGAGTAGCAGACGAAGTGACGGGCATGGCGTCACGTTTGACCCGTTTTAACTGATCAGAGAAAACCTGAGGAACTTAAAGAGGCAGGAATTGAAACTTCTTGGACAGAAAGTAAACTGAGTTACAAAACAAATATACAATTTGTCTGACACCGTTTTTTTTTTAAAACCAAAGCCTTTATTTTAAGGCTATCAGGTGATTTCTGCGAGATGTGGCTCGTGTTGTTCTTTCAGTTGGTGAAACGTCTCTTTTTCATCATAAATACTGTCCTCCAAACTGTCTCAGTCATGCTGCATTCAATAAATTAGACTAGTTTATATAAAGTTACCTTATTTCAGTAACTCAATTCACTAAGGGCAACACATCATATAGATTAACATTATCACTGACTAATGATGTTTCAAAACCTTTATTTCTATTAATCATGATATTTTTCCCCCACCGCCAGCTAATAAAAAATACAATATTTAAGATTAGAATATTACATCAGACTGATAATAAAACTGCAGATTTCAGGCAGAAATGGGGGCTTAATGAAAAGTATGTTTAGAAACCAACTTAAAGGTTGTTGTTTTCTTCAAAAGGGACTTTTAATCTGACAAACAAGCCTCTTAGAAATGCATATTCTAATTTAATGAATGTGACAATTTTTTTCTATTAAACTTCAATAAGATTTTGTATATAATATACATTTTCTAATAGCTGTTTTCTTTAAAGAAATCTTTAGTCATTACTATCTATTGTAATGTAGTTTGTCAGATATGTATATTAAAGGGGTTTTTAAGCCTGCGACTTGAGCTCTTTGGCAACAATAACGCACTTCTAGCTGACTAACTGAGACCGACAGACACTTATCATATGTCCAGATCTTCATCTCAGACCCCTCTACAAAAGTATCTACCAAATATATAATAACATCCCGCATTTTTAATTTGAAGAATAAAATCTAAATTAAAAAAATGGTGCCAAACTATGTCAAAAATGGCACAAAATAGTATGGGTTTCGCCCAGATTTATTTTCAATCTAAACATGTATAACTTCTGAATTGCTTGTTGTGTAGACACCAAACTTGCTACAGATGTAACCAAGATGTTGTAATTACAATTTATTTTGTTTGTTTCCTTCTTTGTGGAAAAGGAAGAAGTTTTGTATGTAACCAGCTGTTTTTTTGTTAGGCGGAAATTATTTTTCGGGCATTTAAATCTCATTTACTCAGGCCCAGAATCATTTACTCTCACATTTTCACATTCACATCATCCTCCAGGACCTTTATGTTAGTTCATAACAAGATTAGCAGTTTAAGCATTGGCCAAGTTGAGAAACGCCTTATAAAGTACACATTTTTTGGAAAATAGACCCCCGAGCTTAAGGGGTTAAAGAAGGACGCAAAGGCTTCTTATCAATAAACCATAAATCTTCAGTGAAAAACATTGTGTTCATGATAAAAGGTTCTGATAACAGCAAGATATAAAGTTTGTAACACTTTCAGACTTTCAGACTCAAAAACTACTACCATTGTTTACACCGTTACTCTGGCTGTGGTTTAAACTGAGGAAAATAACAGGAAATAATAGAGCACTGTGAGGCCAAGAAGTTCAATCTCTGGACATCTCTGGAACATGTTTTCACCCTCACAGCCTCTACCCTTCCCTTTACCTCCTCTTCCAAGAGCGAGACAGCAAGCCGTGAGATGGATGAGCTGAGCTGTTGCAAGGCTTCCAAAAGCGAACAGAGTCTGACTGCTGCTCTACCTGAGGAGCAAAAACAAAAGAGCCATCTCTACCTGTAGGACTGTGGGAGTCGAGGCTTTGATCTGGACCAGAAAGAGAGAGTAGTTTGATGAAATATTGATGCTTTTCTTTTTCTTTCTTTCGTTCTTCTTTTTTTTTTTTTTACTGAGTCCTGTGGGACTCAGCCTGCTCTCTGGATGTTTGCGCTGATCCGCAACACAGCTCCGTGCTTCGGCAGATAAGAACAGATTTCAACAATGCAGCTTGAGGAGTGTTATCTGCGCTAATGGGGCTAATGATTACCCCCCAGACTGGGCCTGCACTGGTCAGGGACCCTTTTTTTCCCCTCTAGCTGATCAAAAGAAACGGCGTGTTTAATCAGTCAGAATCCATTGCAAAAAACATACAGGAGTGATGTTCTTCTGACATCTCAACAGAATATTCACGGCAAAGCCTGCATGACTTCAGTCCGTATTCTCTGTGAAAAAGAAAAGGTGTAGCAGCTTTAAATGGGAATCTGGTGCACGTGGTTGTTTTATTATGATTTACTATTACATATATTTTAAATAATATGTGGCTTTTATTAAAATGTTTAACCCTTCCAGAGTTTATTATGTCTTATTACTCTAAATTCATGAAAACACTCTCATAATTAATGTCTCCTTGCAAACGCATTTATTTCTCTTAAACTTTCCAACATTGTGCCACAACCTTAAGGTTCAATATATTTACAATGTTATATTTTATGTGACAGACCAGCACAAAATAACCCATAATAATGAAGTGGAAGGAAAATGACCAATTTATTTTATATAAAAATCTGAAATATGAAGATTTGCTTTCCCTTAAAAAAGTCACCAAATTAGTAAATAAAGTCCTCCCAAGTGTAACATAATTCTGTTATGAATCCTGATCCAGATTCTGTGAAAGGCGTTGTTAAAGAACATTAGCCAATAAACAGCCTCATGAAGACCAAGGAGCACAGTAGAAAGGCCTGGGAGAACGTTGTGGGGAAGCTTAAAAGCAGAGTTAGGTTATAAAATAATATCGCTGGCAGAGGACTGCTGAGAATGCTAATAATTCGGCAGAACAGACAACCTACTAAGATATGACAATCCGTTTAGACCAACAGGTCGGGTACAGAGAGCATTAGTCAGAGAGGCAGGTAACTCTGGAGGAGCTATAAAGACCCGCAGCTCTGGTTGGAGAGCTTGTTGACAGGACAACCGTTATACCCAAAGCTCCCAGCTCCAGTGAGACCAAAACTGAAGTTTTTGGCAAACAAAATATACAAAATACTGACTGTGGTGTGAAACCATCATTGCAAATCCCTCTCTTGATGGTGAAGCATGCGGTGGCAGCACCATGCGGTAGGCGGGGTCTTCTCAACCAGGGGGAGGGAATGTTAAGCAGACTGAATTTATATAGCTTTTTTATTTGTCATACTGACCACTCAAAGTTCTTTAAAATATAGCTACATTCATCCAATCACTCTCACTAGTCGCGTTTCCATTGACCAACAAATTGCTCAAATTGTAATTACGAAAATAAATTTGCTTAATGGAAATACCGCACTTGCGAAAATGTGTATTATCGGAATTAGCAGAATATGGACAATGTTTTGCACACATTTGTAATGGAAACGCAACTACTAACACACACACACACACACGCACACACACGCACACACACACACACACACTGATACGCAGATCGGCAGGCAACTTGAGCTTAAGTGCTGGAATCACAACTACTTTACCCGCTGAGCCACAGTCACCCATACAGTCAGAAGACAGAGTTGATGGGAAGAAAAATTGAGCTAAATATGGGAAGAAAACCTGTTTGAGCTGAGGGGCTTGTGGCTAGGGCAGAGATTCACCTTTTAGCAGATCCATTATCCTAAATATACAGCCAGAGCTACAACAGGATGGTTTAGATCAAAGCATCTTAATGTGTCACAATGACCTAGTTAAAGTCCAGACCTAAAGCCAAACAAGAATCTGTTGCAGGACCGGAAGATTGTCGTTTGCAGAGGCGTTATATCCAGTCTGATTTAGCTTGAGCCATTTTGCAAATAAAGATGGGCAAACATTTCAGTCTCCAGATGTCCAAAGCTGGCGGAGACACCCACCCTCTAAAATACTTTATAGATACATTTAATTTCTTGTTACAATTATGCACAACTTTGTATTGGTCTGTCACATTAAAACCCGAATAAAACACATTGAAGTCTTTGGCTGTAATGGAATAAAATGTGAAAAGAAGTTCCCAATGAATCCTCTCCTTCGTCACTTTATCATTAGCGAACCGGGAAGTTGTTTTAAAAAGAATCCAAGGACTCTTTAGCCGTGATGCTGTTTTGCCTAAGTATTCAAATACTACTGGCTTGTTATAATCCCAGAATTAAACCATGTAAAATGAATTAAAGCAACCGCTTGGAAAGTTTGATTTGAGTTTGTATGACAGTGACCCACATTCTCCAAGCAAAACTGATCTCCACGGAAAAAAAAAAAATCTGAATATTGATAAATTGCCTTGAGTGCTTTTTTTTTTTTTTTGTCTGAAAGTTAAGAGGCCAACACAGTCCAATCTGTCTTAAAAAAAAAAACCGAGGGAGGATTTATCGCTCTCCCATGTTCATACACAGATAGACGGCGGGCATAATGACTTCAGAGGAGAAGGCAGATTATTTAAACTTAAAGGAAAAGGGAGAAGAAGGCTGAGAAACGAGGGGGAAAGAAAGGAGGGGGTCTTAGGAGGAGCCAGGGGCAGGAGATAGTCTGGGAAAGGTCTCACGTTAGAGTTGAATTAACATGCCTTTCCGTTGGAGTCCATTAGATAATCATATTCATACCACACAAGGCTCAAAACCCCTCTCCGTTTCATTATTCCCTTTTAATCCAGCCTGATAAGGGGGCGCGGGCGTCGTGCTTTTATTATGTTGTCATTTAGAAGCCACATGAAATTCCCCCGAGGGACAATATCGCAGGGAAATTGCTTAAGTAGCCCAAGTGGATATAGTTTTGCGTTTATTATTTCCAACAGATTCAAAATAACTGCAAATATCCTGTTTCACCCCCCCCCCCCCCCTTTCCCTCCCGCCATCCCTCCCTCCCTCACCATGATTGTTGCGGGCTAAGAGTCTTATCAGTCATTCACACTAATGGTCCACTCAAGCCACCCGATACCTTCAGCAGAGGAGGGGCGAGGCCTGTGTTTCAGAGCGTCCTGGACGTACAACACCGTCCAGGTGAGGTACGTGCGAGAGGGAAATCTGAAGAGAGGCGGAAGAAGGCTTTTTGAAGCCTACATAAAGGGTATAACATGCTTTTGACAGTAGATTAAAGGCTGCTGGAGTCCTCTCTTGTGCCGTGTTTGTTTGGCTCCAAATCCCCCCTGTTGAGGGCGAACAGAGCCAAAACGTCAGGTTGCTTTAGGTCGCGTGTGCTTAGCAGACTTAAAGACGTAAGATTAAGGCATAGTAAACATTCCAGCTAAGTCTTTTAATGCCTTAAGTGTACAGCGGCCGGGGGCAGAGGGGAAACGACGGCGAGAGACGTTGGAGAAATGAAAACAATCTGACTTCAGTGGGTTGTATAACCAAAAACTTAGACATGTTTGCTGAACTAGTTGTTTCACCTGATGTGCCACGTGAAAGTAGAAACACCCCGCTGGGATTTACTCTGTCGTTCTACTTTAAGGCCAACCTAGAGTTTGCATGCTCTCCCGGTTCATGGACGGATTCTCTCTGGGTACTCCTGCTTCCTCTTATAGTCCATGGGGAGATAAACCCCCAAAAGCTGATGTTCTCACGACTGTTACGTAATCGGTCTCTATAAATTGCCCTCAGGTATGAGCATGTGCACACCTGGTTTTCTTGTGTGCGGCTCTCGCCCAGTAATCGCTGGAGGTGGAGACTACCCCCCCCCCCCCCCTACAGGGAAGGATAAGTGGGTATAGACAACAATTATTAAGTATAATTAATTAATTAAAAGCAAAAAATATAAGATGGCAATGTTGGTCAGACTCAACAGGTGAAATAATCCAAAAATGCCGAAAAATGACAGAAAATGTGTGAAAAAGAAGCCAAGGTCCAAAACATAGGCCTTGTTGTAAAGAAAAAGTGCTCAAGATCGCTTTAAAAAAATGACAGGCAAGTCTAAACACAGCAAGACAGCTAAAAATGTGTACGTCTTGACAAAAATCATTTCTTTTTTTTGTATATTTTTGTATATTTGACTTAAAATGTCTTCAGTAGGTGGAAAGTGGAAGTCAAACCCTTGTTTGTGTGCACACACAGCCATTAAAGCTGACTCTTATTGTAAAATAAATTGCCTTTTATTTGGAGCATTTACGGCAGTGAAATTTCAGATTTTGATACTTAACAGCACTATTATATTTTTTCAAACCAGCATCTGCTTTTCTAAACATTTTAAACCCAAATGGGAACAAGAAATTAGTGAAGAAAATAAAATCTACTAAAGCAATACTTAATATATAACGTTTTTTATATTAATCTGCTCCTAAGTGGTTCCTATTGGTATATCCAATATTGTATAATGCAAAGATGAGGAATAATCATGTATAAATATGCAATTCCTAAAGCAAACTAGTCGTTCTAAAGACATTAAAATGAGCAGTTTCTCAGACCGTAAAAATAAAGATTTTATGCATCTTGTGTCTAGCAGATTTTAGCTGGTTCTTTTAAACTTCCCCACCCTGAAGACACTTGTGTCCCTGCTCCGTTTCATGCAGGCGGTGCATTTCCAGCGGTCACATCTGCGTGGATATTACGTGCCCCGCTCTGCTGTATCCATTTCTCTGTGACATCTGTCCAATGGGGCGGGGGGGGTGGGGGGGGGGAAGGCAAAAATTAAAGGCGAGAATCCAAATGCCTACGCAACGTTCTGCCACATATTGATTTACTGTTACTCCAGCAACGTGCGTGGTTGGGCCCGAGCGCCACATATAATTTCAGCGAGGTCATCTGAAACTGAAGGCACGCTCTGTCAACTGGCCGTAATGTCAGAAACCAGCGCTGAGGTTCAGACGCTGATCCGGAGGCTGGCCGTGCTGGATTTCTGTCATATTCCTGAACGCGGGGAGGGAGGGGGGGGGGGGGGAGGAGGAGAGGAAAAGGGGACAAAAAGAATGGGTGTCTACCTCGTAGCCGGAGCACCTCCCTGTCTGCAGGATCTCAGGGTCTGGAACAAACAGGAGTTCCTTCTTAATTGGGGTGAGATCTGGGGCTTAGAGGAGGGCCAAGAGAGGACCTGAACCCCCTTTCTTTCTCCTCCAGAATCGCTTTGGCTGCAGAGGTGCTTTTGATGTGTGCTTTGGCTCTGCGAGTCCTACTTTGTGAGTGTGTTCTTGGGAGACCAATGGTTACTTGCCTCCAGGCAGAATCTCAATCCCCAGGATCCTGGCCCTCTTTGATGAAATGCTTTCGGGAGCCGCTAACCCTACTGATGCCCATGTGCACCTCCCTCCCTCCCTCCTCCTTTGCCCTCTTGTTCTCTCCCGCCTCCCCACCTCCCCCACCACGTTCCTCGGCTTCTCTTTGAGAGATTCATAACAAGGACTTTATCTCTGTGTAGTCCGGGCCAGATGAGCACTGTCTGACAAACTGACAGGAGTATTAGTTGTGTCTTACAGAACACCTCCGACTGTCTCCTCTCTCAGCTCCACTTCCTGTGGCAGCGCTCTCCTGTTCTAACTGGAGCCTACTGAGGCGTCTCTGCAAATATAAACCCTTTTTATGCCACTGTGTAGCCAACTACAAAACAGCCTGGATCTAGATATGAGCGTTGTATATTAAAGTTTTCAAACGTCAGTGTATTTTAGCAGGGTTTTACCTCATAGATCAAGACAAAGTAGTGACATGTTTTTTGTCAATAAAACTCTTGAACTAATCAGTCCTGTAATCACAGCATAAAGACGGCAGTTCTGTAGAGGTTTTTTTTTTTTAAGAGAACATCGGTGAATGAACAGCATCATGAGAACCAAAGAAAGAAAGAAAGGTTTTAAAACTAGCACATCAACCCCACTGTAAAGCATGGAGGTGGCAGCATCATGCTGTGGGGAGGATTTTGTTCAGCAGACAGTTGTAGCACAGATCTAAAGCTAGCACTGCACACGTTTTCACCTTGAAACAGGGTAGGGCTAAACGCCATGGGGAAAAAAAAAACATATCGATAAAATAGAAATCATATTGATCGCCATTAGCAAAAAACTCAAAACATATATTTTAAGTGCAGCCCTGGCCATTTTATGCTGTTGCTTGATGGCCTATTTATAGACAAAGAACACACAAAAACTGAATTCAATCTCAACCAAAACTGCAAGTTTTTAAAAACAAAAACATACGTTCTATGAATTCTGTGAAGGGGGTGGGGCTTGGGAGACGGAGCGTTCTTGGGTCTGTGTTTGTGATTGGTTGGGAGGACATAATGACACGATAGGCAGGCATGCAAAAGGAAAGAAATTTGTTTTTCTGTTAGACTTTTTACTGACCCATTTTTCCCCCCTCATCATACCACACGTCTATTGACCGATATATATTGTTATTGAATTATCGTCCGGCCCTAAAACATGATGGTGGCAGCATCGTCCTGCAGGTGAAGCTTTCTTTTTTATTTGAGCATGTGTGTTTGCTACATTTTACCTTTGCTTTACTTTGTTCTTTATGTAAGACATGCCTCAAAAGAGAAAGGACAGTTCTTCAAAGTATTGACTTTGAGAGGCTGAATACTCACACTTTTGAGATTTTTTATTTTAAAAAACATCCTTTGCATGAATCCTTCACATTCATGCATCTTTTTGTGTTGGTCCGTCAGATAAAATCCCAATAAAAAAACATCAAAATGTGGTTGTAAAGAGACTACAGGTGTAAAAAAGTTTAAGGCGTGTGAACAGTTCTGGAAGACCTTGCACACATTCATCAGAACTTTGTCACCCTGATGACAACAGCAGCAACACACCCCGTCCTCACAGCGTGACAGAGACTAAATCAAAGACTCTTTATTGATGATAAAGATGTTGACAGATGTGACAGAAAATCTCTTGCTTTGACTAATTAGGGCCTCAATTAGACGGCGCTGACTTTGTAAACGCAACAGTGGTCAGGAAATTAGTAACGAAATTTCACATTTCTTCCTTTGCCGAAGTGGGCGATTGGTCAAAAATAAAGATAAATGGACTTAACATGTCCTGATGGACTCGACCTGACGCCGGCCACACACACACACACACACACACACACACACACACAGTCAAATCCTAGTTAAACGAGTAACGGGCTGATTTTCCTCCCAAAACTCCCACCTCTTCATTGATTGGACTGGTGCCCTACAGACCTCTCTTATCACATAATTTCCCTGTTTATTGATCATGTATATTGATTACACACCTAACCACTACAGGAGCCGCTTTCCTGAGTTTAACGGCGGCACCTTAAAGGGCGACCCCAGGAGACAGTTTTAGCCCTCCTAAACAGACTATTTACACAACAGGAGAGTCAAAGCTGTTCCCACTGTTAGAGATGGTCTATTGGTTTATTCATACTTTGTTTTTTATGGCTTGATGCACATTAATCTTCACAAAAATGTCAATCCGTTTTTAAGAATGTGTTTAATTGTGTCTGATCTCTGCATAAAATCCCTGTTGGCAGGTGAAAACTATATAAAAAATAATCTCATTAATAAAAATAACCTGAAAAGGGTTTAGAACATAATTCAAAATAGTTTTTTAGCCTTCATGCCATGAGTGGTAGGGGTATCGTTTTATCGTTATCGCGAAAGACTTCTTATTGTGATAAGAATTGGAGTTTAGCGATAAATTCCAACTAGTGGTCTCTGAAAACCCCCAAAAGTGTCAGGATTGTTAATTTTGCTATATTAATCACTGTTGGTTTCTTGAGAGCATCAATAAGTATCAATAAATAAATAAAAAATCTAATAAAACGCAGTAACATTGTCAGTCTGGTGATAAAAAATAGAATAAATCACACTAGTGTCCTGATAAAAAACGTATTTTGAATTTTTTTTTTTAAATATGGTACACTATTATATTTTTTTAAGCAGAGTATTTGTGTTTATTTGGCTAACAGATGCAGTCACAGCCACACAGTTACCTAAAAAGCTGCAAGAAGCTGTAATAATCTTTTATCCTAATTTTTATCGTTATCACAATTGCACCACAATATGTTGTCATTAGCATCCTATATAAGTGAGGCTAATATAACTAAAACACCGGTCTTTGTCTGTTATCCCTGGAAAGTGTTGATACTTACCTTAGAGGTTGATTCATACTGCACAAGAACAGCGAAATGTGTTTGTTTTTTGACTCAGGATGTAATGAGCACAAAGTTATTTCTGGACCGGACATTTAATACTACATCAAATACTGGGACTCAATGCTGAGATTTCCTAAAAATCTAAGAACATTTCCAAATCTGCCATGTTCCATGACAGAGAGAATTAGAAAGTCAAAAAGGATTAAGAACAACAACTTCGCTGCAATATGCTCTGGATTCCTGTTATCTCCTCAAAGTCTCGTTCTCCGCTCTCGTACAGCCTAAATGAACCACAGACATGTCTCGAAATGTAGAAAACAAAGCTTCTTTTAAATTCCTACTTATACATCTGTGCTTCGTTTGACTTCATCTTCAAACAACTCATACCAATAATAGCTAACTTTTAGGTCTCTTCACTTAGCGGCAGTGTACACACCCGAGTTGTGACAATCCTGAACGAATGAAATCTATTAGGACTGAGACGGAGAACAGGCACAAGGGGAGGAGCAGCGGTCTAATGGGGACGCCGGGTCAGCTTCAGCTGAAGTGAAAGACGACAAAATGACTAGTCCGAGGTTTCTGATGACAAAAACGTTAAAACAAAGTGTAACACTAGCCTGAAAAGTCAACAAAAAAACAAATCCACATCACCACCTGTAAATGAAACTCTTGACATTTGTTCGAACAATCCTGTCTTGCTCGGTTATTCCTCCCGGTGATCATGTCTTGAAAAATTAGTTGCTCCAGGTTGGCCATCTAAAAATGTAAATAATGAACCAGACTTTGAAAAGAATGTATGCACAGGGTCCTGCTCCTCTTAAAAACGCATCCTATCTGCTAAACACGCCAAACGCCCTTGTTGGTAGAGCACCCTGTTCACTAGTCAGAAAAAAATCCTATTTTTGAGTTTTCAAACTCGGCTGTCACAGGTCAGAGTGGATTAAGCTGAAAATGTAACACCAGCTGAACTCTTTATCTTAAAGCAGACACAAACAACATGATAAATAATATCATAATCTTATGTGAAATTATCCACAAAAAGGTCATAAAAATAACCAAGGTGGCAAATTTTATCAGCAAATAACAGTTTTGTTTTTTACTAAGATGGAAATCTTACAAACAAACCTTTTTTCTATATGGGATATATTGCCATCTTTTGCAGTAAATCTGACAAACCAGGTCTAATTTCGTTCAATAAAATTATTCAATAGAGGCAGAGCTCCAGCATGCTGAACTAACATTTTTGCTCTTTTAACCAAATTTTCCCAATTCGATGTTAGAATAGCTACCACAACAATGAAATGTGTGTGTCCAACTTGGTAGACAGAAGGATGACGTTCAA